>VXBP01004147.1:72474-157107 GCA_013400115.1 Rhinopomastus cyanomelas
CTCTTCTCTTCTCTTCTCTTCTCTTCTCTTCTCTTCTCTTCTCTTCTCTTCTCTTCTCTTCTCTTCTCTTCTCTTCTCTTCTCTTTCTCTTTCTCTTTCTCTTTCTCTTTCTTTCCCTCTGTCTGTTTACCAAGGGACCGGCTCAGGAAAGCTCAGCCTGCCCCGTCCTAATCCTTTCCCGATCGCTTCGAGACCCGCGGGGAGGGGCTGTGCACCACCGCCAGACCCTGGCCCATGTCGTACACCCAAGGCCCTTGGAATTGGCCCTTCTCGACACTTGTCGCCGTGTCCCCCTTGCTTGGGCTGGCAGGGAACACAATTCCCCGTGGCCCTTAAATGGTGTCCCACGGAGGGAAGGGCATTCCAGAGTTTTTACCGGGTGCTCTCTGTGCCCGGGTGCCGGTGTCTGTGGGTAACACTATCCCCTCGAGCGTGGAAAAAACCTCTGGGGTGGGAAGCACGTTTTTGTCGGTTTGGGGTTGAGGTTTCTTTGTTTTTGTTCTTTGTGGGTTGAGTTTTTTGTTGTTGGGAGTTTTTTGTGTGTGCGTGTTTTGTTGGGGTTTTTTGGTTTGTTTGCGTTTGTTTTGTGGGGGGGTTTTGTTCTTTGTTTAATTTTGCTTTAGTTGCTGTAATTACGGGTCTGAGATAAAGCGGAAGCAGAGGGTTCCAAATACCCCACTTTTCTCGGAATTGTTTAATTTCAATTACTGTGATTTTCAAAGCTGTGATAAAAATACACGCCGAGAAAGGGCGCCTGGGGAAGGGTCTCGTCTCGCCGTGACCTTCCCAAACCCACACAAACGGCGCCTTTGAGAAACTCGCGTTTGAGTTTCCGGGTTCGCTTGTTTTTATTTTCTCGAATATGCCAAAAGTAATAACAAAACCCTCCTTCCCTTCTGGTGTCAGTGGAGCCAGCGAGCGCTTGTCCGCGGTCCGCGGCCCCGCCAGCCCCGCAGCCCAAGGGCGGGCAAGGGCTCGGGCAGCNTGGGGGGGGGGAAACATTAAACCGGCTTTGAAAGCCCAGAGGCAGGTGGGGACTAGCCTCGCTGCGTGACCAGCGCCCAATGATTCCTAGCTGCTTCTCCCCCCGCCTGCGGGGGGAACGGTGCGAGGACGGTCTGCACTAGTGTGACCAGGGTGGGGGGCAGGAGCTCCCCTGGCCGCCCCAGATGCGCTTCCTCCCTCCTCGGAGTTCCCCTTGGAGCAGCTACTGGCCGCGGCAGCAGCTCCAGCCGCTGCTCCGCGCTGGCAGCAACGGTGGGACGGGCCTGGCCGACGGGCTCCTGCTTCTGCCGGCCCATGGCCCTGCCGGGGCTGCGGCAGGGCTTGAGGTACTGCAGGCAGGCGGCAGGCTCAGCTCCCGCGCTCGGCCCCCGGCGGCAGCAGCACCGGCAGTCATTCGCTCCGCGAATATAGCCTCCTCGACTATAGAGGGGGTTCCTCGCCAGCCCTTCGGGTTTGTTCTCTAGAGACATCGAAACTGAGCAAATTCTCTGGCACAAACCTCTCCTCCTTCCTCCCTTCCGTTGCGTGGCGAGCAGCAGACATCTTCGACAAGAAGCGTTTCTTGGGGCTGCACCGTGCAGCCTGTTCCCGCAAAATCCCGCGCAGGTGAATGGTGCCAGTCGGGCTGCCCCGTTCCCAAGAAACAGTTGAGATTCCAGAGCAGCCGCCAGCGTCAGCTCTTTCCTTTGTCTTTAATAACTGTCACCCAGAAACTAGTGACTGCGCTGGGGTGTAGTTCCTGTTCCGTACGCGGATCGCGGTTTTCTTCGGAAAACACGGGTGAAGAGGCTCCGGCGGCTCTGGGGCCAAACTCGAAGCGAAGGGCAGCGGGAGCAGCCGAGGCGTCAAAACCTCCCGCAGCGCCAAACTTCCCCGAGGGAGCGAACAGCCAGCAGCCCAAGCAGCCCTTGAGCCCTGAGTTGTGCTGAGCGGCTCCGCGGCGCCCGGGGGCTGCTCCCCAACTCCCCGCTGCCTTTCCCTAGCTTGCCCAGGTCTCGTCACTAGCGTTCCGCCGTCTTGTTGCAGAGCAAGCAGCTACAGAATCAAATGGATCAAAGTGCCAGCCAGCCGCCGAGTGAGAGGGGCTGCGGGTCGAGTGGGGGGAGGTAAAGCTGCCCGTTCCCTGCCGCACCCCGCCTGCTTTCGGAAAGGGGCCATCGGAGTCCCGGGGGGTAGCAAGGGATTGAGGGCTGGAGGAGGCATTGTGCCGGAGAGGGGCTGGAGGTGCGGTGGAGACCCCTTGTCACACAGAGCAGAGGCGAAGGAGAGAGAGAAATGAAGAGGTGCACCGAAGGATCGTTGTCGGAAAAAGCTGTAGTTGACTGTCTGCGTGTTCGAGGCGTAGGAAGTACTGGAGCAGCTGCACCTCTGAAATTCGCTTTCGCTGGAATGGTCCTAGCATATCTGAAATTAAAAACCAAACAAAACCAAAACCAACACATTATAACATCTTAAATTAAAAGGTCCAAAGTGCTTTGGCATATCAGAGTCAGATATTCTTCAAGCTAAAGAGAAAGGGACTGAAAGTGCAGCCTTGCACACCACGCTACAGCACTGCCTCCAGGGTAGGGCTCTTTCAGCCTTCCGACATCAGGGACAGACGCCGGGAACCCTGCCTTGCCCAGCTTTTGCCCAGGAAATTCACCGTGACTGGGAGAGGAGTATGTCAGAACAAATCGTGCCATCACTTTATTTATTAGGTACAATTATTTGCCATTACTGTGTGATCCTCGTTCCAATGAAGCAGTAGTTCACTTTCTTATGGTGGCGGGTAGGTTATCAGACACCTTTTTGTTGCAACAGCACTTTAAAGCCACTGAATCATTTCTTGTCTGCCCTACGCGGCGGAAAGGAACGGAGCCAGGAAACCCTAATGTTTTTCTGGATGCTAATTCCTACTCTTAATCAAGATCTGATTACCAAAAAGGAAAATGGAGCATAAAAACGTTATAAAGATTTAAAATTTTTCTATTTTGTCCATAATTCACAGCACAAATGTGTCCATGATGGCATTTGCTCCAGCAGGAAAACCGTGATGTTTTTACAAGAGTCCCTACAGCAGAGCTCCTGCCAATGGTGATGAATAATCTCTGCCCATATGCTACTTCTAAACAGCTCTATACCACCCGTGGCCTCTCGTTACCTTTCCGCTTCCTCAAAAACACAGAATATCTGAAGAACAGTAAAAGCTAATTAAAATTAGTTAATAGGTTAATCAGACCCAGTCTTATATTTATCTAATGCAGAGCACTGATTCTTTAGTGGTGTCGCCTCGAGGCATTAGCACGAGCCAAGAAAATTAATCAGACATTTAATGGGGATATGGAAACGGAAATTTCTTGTAAGACTACAAAATCACACGCCAATAATACACTAAAACACAATGAAGCTGTCATTCAAATTCCACCCGTGAAGAGCCGTCCTCTGTGTCCTCGCTTGCTAGGTGATAAACTGAGGCAAACCTGGCCAGAACGTTCTTCAGGAGCCAGCCTTTGCATGCACCTGACCCGCCTTTGAGCAGCCTTGCTCCAGAGTGTCTGCCCGCAGACCGCTAGCCACAGCCCACACAGAGGCACCGCTGTGTGGGAAAACCGAACGCACTGGTTTTCTCTTCAGATTGCCAACGGCCGTGAAATGTTGCCCGGTGTACCTGAGGTCTGTGCTGCAGAAATCAGCCTAGGAGTGACCCCTGTCTGCATTACCTATTTGATGCGGCCACACAAGAATGGGTCCTGTGGGTGACAGCTGCCCTGTCCCAGCCAGCGGTGGATGCCACGAGGTCTGCTTTCAGTCACTCCTGAAGGACAGGCTCCTGTCACTTCGCTGCTCAGACGCTGTGACCTTCACCTCATGGCCCAACTCCTGTGTATTTTCACACTGAAGTGCGTCCAGAATAACTGTTAACAGAGGCTGCAACTACGAGGAGGCTATGTGGAAGCAGGACCTGGGCACTGCCTTTTGGAAACGGTTGGAAGGACAGGGAGGGTGTCGCAGTTTGCTGGCTACAGTCACCACGGTTGCTATTTCAATATCGCTTTTGCTTTTTTAAGGGGTATATTGAAGTGCTTTCCATATCCTTAGTAAGGCAAAGGAGGTTTTGCCTTTCTAGGGCGTGGAAAAGACACGACGCCGTAGCGGAGTAGTTCCTTTCTCTTTTGATTAGTGCTCGTTGATCCAGCCTGACGCCTGCTGGGAGAAAGCCAGGAGCAGAGGATCACAAGCGCAGTGTCGGCTGTCCGGGACCCCACAGATTCACCAAGGAGTATTCCTGGTGCAGTCCGGCTCTGAACCCCTCCCCTACACCCGGGCTCGTGTCCTGCTCAAACGCAGCACTCACTTGCACACTTCCTTCTAGGCAGTACAAGCCTCATCTGGAGTTTGTCCAGTTTATGTCTCCAGAGAGTGCCCACCAACCCCACTGTTAGTGGGCTGCAGTGAGGGAGTGATACAACACAGCTGCAGAGGCCCGCTGCAGGTGTGGTCAGTCCTCTGCTGGCACCCTGGCCCTGCAGCCCGGGTCACACAGCTCTGGGGCTGATTGGCAGGCCTCTGTTTACCCTGACTTAGCACACAACAGCTTTCTCAGCGTTGTCACGTTCGTCTATTCCTGTGTGCCCACAACGTGACACGGTGCTCACATAAGGTGTTTCCCTCCTGCCATGTGTCTGTGAAGGACTGCAGACTGCTAGGGATGGCTCTTCTTTCTACTTTAGATGTGAGAAGCAGCAGCGCCACTGGCTGCCTCTGCCCACCTCCTTCTTCATCATGACTGCTTTGGAGTGGGATGCTGCATTTCCAGGTGGGCTTGGAGAGCCTCAGGAGGACTGGATGGGTGTGGCTGATCAGACACAGGCGAGCAAAGTATTTTGTAAATCAGCTAGTAGCAGTCATGATGAAACGGACATGTCACAGGTCATACATGCACTAGTGCTCCCTCTCCCTCACTGCCATTTGCCTAAGGGCTGGGAAGATGCCACCCTCCTAAAGTTACCTTCCTTTTTGTTTGCACTGTGCATTGCTGCACAGCAAGCTCCCACCGTGTGGTGTGAGTGCACATGAGATATGGATACACAGAAATGTAGACCATACAGCAGAAATTCACCCGTCTTTCCCCAACATCAATCAAGCCACCTAAGCATGTGCAGGGCGGTGAGTGTCCCCATAGCTGAAATGGGTCGGGTATAGTTACGCTTTAGAGGCTGAGTGGAGTCTGTAAGTTTAACTGGTGTGTTTTCTGCAGAAAAGTTTAAAGTTTGGGTTTGAAAAGTTGAAAAGTGACTACCACCCCCCATCTCTTCTTCTGTCTTCTTTGCTTCTCTCCATCTTGGGACCATTTGGAGCCACACTGCTACCACTGATTGAAAAATGTTATCACTCTTGAGAATGTTATCAACCCTCAAGTTGAAGAAAATTTATGGTGCGTGGGAAGAGTCACCTGGACTTGGACAGTGTGAGAATTCTGAACCTTGAAGATTAATGAGGGTTGAGACTGAAGTAGCACAACTGTTGTGATTTCATAGAGAAGCTACAATGAAGATAATGGTGAAGATCTTTTGGACATTTATCTCAGTACAGTGAAAAACAAAGCTCTGTGTGCCTGTGTCTGCACCTTGTGTGGTTGTTTTTCTCTGATGTGTGCGTGGTGGAATGAATTAAAATGTCTTGGTGCCTTTCTTCTCAAAACAGGGTCAGTTGTTTCACTGCCTGCAGGCTCATCAGTGGGTTTGTTAAACCTTCCTTTGTGTCTGATGCTTTAGATGTGAGGTCTTGGTTAAAACATGGTTGAGGTCTCTGATCCACCATGTTGGTGATTGCCAAGGTGGGATGTGTGGAGATCCAGATAAGGACCCATAACACTTCACCACTGCTACATCACAACAGGTATGTGTCCAGGCATTGTCCTGGCCCTCATGTGAGCTCTTTCTCAATGTGAATAACCAGGTATGCTCTAAGCCTAAAACTGATGTCTGACTTCACTTTGGTTTCGTCTTAGTAGCAAAAATGTTTGAAAAATGAACTGGCATAGCTGGAGCTTTGATGTAGCTTCACTCTGCGGGACCAATCTATGTAGAGTAGGACACCGCTGCCTACTGATTGTCAAGCAGCCCATGGAAATCAGCAGAGAGAGCTGCTGTGGGCATAGGGTGGTCCAGCACCAGGAAGCTGGAAATCATCAAATTGATGATCTAAATAGGGATGGGAGGGAGGAAGTGGCAGCAGGAGCTGTCGTTATGTGCATATTTTTATGACTGTTAGAAAACCATATTTCAGCACCTTCCATCAGAGCAACGGCTGGCAGGGCTGCACTGATTAGCAGATTCAAACTAAACGACAGGGAACACTACTGAGCACAGAGTACTTCGTGACACGACTTTGTTTAAGAAGATGTCTACCTTCATTTCCGTTTCCGTGAAACAACACGTCGAAGGGCACCAGCGATGTGCAGGGCTGGGACACAATGCGCCCCAGAGATCCACAGGTGGCTCCCCTGGAGCTCCAGCCAGTTCCCTTGAAGCTCCAGGCGGCTTCCCGGGGACTCCAGACGAGTCATCTGGAGCTCTATGCAGTTTCCCGGGGACTCCAGGCAGCCCGCCTGGCGCTCTAGGCGGTTCCCCGAGGGCTCCAAGCAGTTCCTCGGGGGCTCGAGGCAGCTCCCCGGTGGCCGCGGCGGCTCCCGGGCTGGAGCCGGCTGGCAGCGCGATTCTCACTCCAGCAGCTCCACCTAGCGAGAAGAGCTTTCCCGGCGCTGGAGAGCACGGAGCTGCAGCTGGCGTGCGAGGCAGGTGCTCCCCGTCTTGCCCGTGCTCCCCGGTCCCGATTACATCAACCCGGACAAGTTCTTCTGCAGCCCAGCAGCGACGGGGACCAGCTGAAGCACCCAGCAGCCGTGGTGCAGCCTCACCAGGGGTGAGGCTGGAAGAGAAAAGGCACGAGCATGAGGTGGAAGCTTGATGCTTTCATCCTCCTTCTTACAGACTGCAGAAAAAACACCTCAAACGGTCTACAGTAGTGAACTTTGCCTGAACTGCCATCCCATTTACAAGCTTTTTGCTTGTAAGTCACTGTTGTGCAGTGAAGTCTCACCAGGCTTCCCCTGCTGGCAACCCCCTTGCCTCACTCCTCCGAATCCCGTCTGGCTCAGCAAAGCGGTCCTGCAGATTCTGGCCTGGCACAAAGCAGTGACGAAAGGAGAAAAGGCCAGCTAGCTTCAGTGTGCAGGCAAATCCTGAGAGGGGTCACTACGTGCTGCCTGGGCCAGTGCCCTGCCCCAGCAGAGCAGTGGTGCAGACAACGAGCTCTCCTTTGCACCACCTTCAAACTTGCCAATGCCAGGTGTTTGCACAGAAGCTGGTCGCTTCCTTTGTAACTTTAATAGAATATGATCAGGGAAGATAGGAACCTATCTCACCAGTGTGAAGGACATGGTTCTTCTGCCTGCCCTGTGCCAGCAGAGGCTGCTCTGCCCTCATGGTAGAGGCAAGAGTGTGTTCCTGGATGGGACCAGGGCTGCAGGCTGCACCATTGCTTCTCTTGGGATTTGCTGGAGCGGAGTAGCCTGACAGAAGGCTGAGGAGCAGGAAGGTTATTTCCCTCCCTCCCATCGATGTGTGGCACTGTCCAGCCCTGCAAATTCTAGGTGACATTACTGGTTCCAAAAACAGTGTGGGGTTTTCAGCACTGTGAACTCTAAGTGCTATTTCATTGAGGACAGATTGGTACCTTCAGAGCTTTCAGGGGATGTGATAGCTTCTGCCAGGCTCAACTTCGTCCTCCAAGGGAGAGGATGACATGTCTCTGATGACACAGACCTCACACAGCAGACTTGGAGAAGCACAGAAATGCTGGACCTGCTCTTCAGAGCTGTGAGGAAGGCAAGGAGAATGCCGTGGGGCCTGGGAACTGCCGAAGGAAGTAGGAAGATTGATGGTCAGATATGAGGAAAGCATGGTTGTTTGGGGTTTTTTTCCCCTATGCTTTCCTCTCTCTAAAGCAGGGTGGGAGATGTGGATCATTAATAGAAGGGGTGATTTCCCACCGTAAAAGTTTGAAACCAGCTTCTCATCTGAATTTGCGCTCTTGTCTTCCACCTTACACTCATTGCCCCTTGTCCTATCATTGGATGCCACTGAGAAGAGCCTGGTTCCATCCTCCCAACACCCACACTTTTCATATTTATCAACATTAATGAAGTCACCCCTCAGTCTTCTTTTTTCCAAGCTAAAGAGATCCAGCTCCCTCGGACTTTCCTCAACTCTGCATTGGACTGTCTCAAGCAGTTCTGAGTCCTTCTTGAACTGACTGGCCCAGAACTGGACACAATACTCCAGATGTGGTCTCACCAGGGCAGAGTAGAGGAGTAGGAGAACCTCTCTCGTTCTACTAACCACACCACTTCTGATCCACCCCAGGAAGCCGTTGGCCTTCTTGGCCACAAGGACACACTGCTGGCTCATGGTTCCCTGCTGTCCACCAGGACTCCCAGGTCCCTTTCTCCTACACTGCTCTCCAACAGGTCAGTCCCCAGTCTACACTGGTACCTGGGGCTGTTGTTGCCCAGATGCCAGATTCTACCCTGCCCTTGTTACAGTTCATTCAGTGTCTCCCTGCCCAGCTCTCCAGCCTGTCCAAGCCTGCTGGGGTGTCGGCCACTCCTCCTGGCTTTGTGCCACCTGCAAACTCGATGACAGTGCTCTCTAACCCATCCTCCAAGTTATTATTTTATAGACTGAATAGGACTGGTCTCAGTACCGACCCTCGGGGCACTCTACTAGATACAGGCCTCCAACTAGACCCTGTCCCATTGACCACCACTCTCTGGCTTCTGTCCTGCAGCCAGTTCATCATCCACCTCACCACCCGATCATCCAGTCCACAGTGCCACAGCTTGGCTGCAAGGATGCTGTGGGAGACGGTGCCAAATGCCTTACTGAGCTCAAGACAGACCACATCAAACACTCTGCCATCATCTACCCACCTGGTTATGCCCTCATAAAAGGCTATCAGGTTGGTCAAGCACAACTTCCCCTTGGTGAAGCCATGCTGACTGTCCCTAAGGACCCTCCTGTCCTTGACGAGTCCAGAGAGAGCATCAAGGACAAGTTCTTCCATAACCTTCCCCAGGAATAGTGGCATGAGGGGTTGTGCTCAGAGAACACCTTGTGAGCATGTTGGTACAGCAGCGGACTCTAGGTGATTGTTTTTCAGTTGGCTAACAGGGAACTTCTTCTGTTTGCAATTGCATTAAAAAGACCTCGACTAAAGTGACAGTGACTCTTGGAACAGTTTAGCACCAGGTTATCCCACAGAAATGATATTCTGCCCAACTGTGCAGAAGGAAATCTCTTTCCACCTGGAGGAGAAAAGAGATAAAGTAAGCACACTTATGGAAACTGGAACAAAAAATATTAAACTTGATCGATCTTTATTAGAGACTTTATTAAATGGAAAAAAAAAAGAACTGAAAAGGAGGGAAAAAAAGGAAGAGGAAAAATCCAAAAAAAGGAATGTTTTCCTAGAAACTCCTAGAAACAGGATTCCTCAGCAAGCTCCTTTATCTTCCTTCTTTTAATGGTAAAACTGGCATTAGGCAAGATATCAATCACCTTCTTGCCTTTTTCAAAGACTTCTGCTGAAGAGTTGCCCCACTCTGTGATACTGTTGATGTATCACAGATGCTCAGGGGCTTCACCTTCCTCCAAAGCAGCTCGAATTAGTCCATGACAAATAGGGGGACTATACCTCCGACCCTGGGGCAATCGATTCCAGGTGTATTGAACACCCCTCCAAGTGAAGTCAACATGCAGCCTACCTTTGGCTGCAAGGGGGATGAAGAAGGATGCAGTGTACCATTTAGCTTCTTGAGACTCCAGTTGCTGCAGCAGCTCGAGCATATCTGGTACGGCCGCACTTCGTTCAAACCATGATAATCCACAGCCAGCCTCCATTCTCCGTCAGGTTTTCTTACAGGCCAGATGGGACTATGGAAGGTGGAGTGGGTTCTGCTGATGACACCCTGATCTTCTAATCAACAAATGAATTGCTGTACGGGGATCAGGGAGTCTCTATTAGTACAGTATTGCCTGGGATGTACTACTTGAGAAGCAGCCAGAACTTCCTGCTCATCCACTTTCATCAGGCCCACCATGGAGGGATCATCTGAGAGACTGGGCAATGTAGACAGCTGCTCATATTTCTCAGTCTCTACAGCTGCTCTACCGAAAGCCCATCTATACCCTTTCAGGTCTTTAAAATATCCTCCCTGTAGGAAATCTATGCCCAAAATGCACAGAGCATCAGGGCCAGTCACTATATGATGTTTCTTCCATTTCTTTCCAGTTACGCTTACTTTAGCTTCCAATAAGGTTAACTTTTGGGGGCCTCCTGCAATACTCCAAATAGCTACCGATTCAGATCCTCTGAAGTTTGAAGGTATTGGAGTGCATTGAGCATTGGTGTCCACCAAGGCTTTGTGCTTCTCAGTTTTGGCGGTGCCCGGCCATCGGATCCATATGTCCCAATAGACTCGGTTGTCCCTTTCCTCCACCTGGCTGAAGGCAGGGCCTCTCTATTTTTCAGCTTTGCTCTCTTCCTCCTGAGGAGAAGGATCCCTGCTATGCAAATTAATTTCAGAGTTCCATCTTTTTCGGGATCTCTTCCAAGATGCCTGCGCAATCTTTTTGCTCACTTCATCTTTAGCGGTACGCCTCAATGTGTTTTGTAACCTTGCCCAGGGGGCCGAGGTAGGCTTGCCATTCCATCTATTCATGTCGTCCCCAAAGTCTCTGAAGAGCTGTCAATAAATATCTTGAGATTCACTTTTGATGATGATAAAGGAGGTGGAGCACCTCCCTTCTGAGGAGAGGCTGAGGGAGCTGGGTCTCTTTAGCTTGGAGAACAGAAGACTGAGGGGTGGCCTCATTAATGTCTACAAATATTTGAGGGGTGGGTGTCAGGAGGATGGAACTGGGCTGTTCTCGGTGTCATCTAGTGATAGGACAAGGGGCAATGGTTGTAAGCTGGAACATAGGAGGTTCCATGTCAACCTGAGAAGGAACTTCTTCACGGTGAGGGTGACGGAGCACTGAACAGGGTGCCCAGGAGGGTTGTGGAGTCTCCTTCACTGGAGATATTCAAAACCCGCCTGGATGTGTTCCTGTGTGACTTGGTCTAGGTGATCCTGCTGTGTCACAGGGTTTGGACTAGATGATCTTTCGAGGTCCCTTCCAATCTGTAGTGATTCTATGATTCTATGATTCTATGACTTATCTTGATGGACTTGAGCTTGGACCATCCTCTCTGGAGATGGTCATCTATTGAAGCCATAGCTTCAATTCTTTCTATGGAATTGGTGTTACCGTGCCTCATCTTTTTGAACATCTCTCTCATAGTCTCCAGGAATTCATTGTCTCTTTTTCAATTTATCCTCCCAATTAGTTGGGCTATTCACCCAACCTAGTTAGTTACTCACAGCTGTGATCCAAGCTGGTCACATCCTCAAATCTCTTCAGTTTAACCATATAATTGGCAACAGCCAGAGGGCCAACATCTTCCCCTACGGCAGCCCATTCTGCTATCATTTGAGAGTATTTGGAAGGAGCAGTCCATACAAGTCTTTAATATCGATCTCCAACAGGGCAAGCCATTGAGGTTTTCGTTATTGTCATGAGATACATGACGGTTATGGATAACTTCCCAACAGGCCAATTCTCTTAGACATTCGATAGCCTCCTATGTGGGTCCACGGATGAGGACACCATGGTGTGTCATCTCTAGTAGGGTATCGCTGTCTCACTGCATCAGGGATACACTTTCAAAGGGTGTGGGGTCCAGGTAAAGCTCCAATCCATGCATCAATGCCTGGGTCCTCGGACAAAGTTCCCAATTGCCTGGCTTGTCCACTGTCAGATTCAGCTTCAGAGTCCAAACACCTTAATACCCCAAGCCACCAGGGATTCTTTCCTCTCCTTAATAAAGTCCTTTCTAATAGTCATTATTCTGTGATTCCGAGGGGCAGGCCATTCCTCATCTTCTTCATCGGTGTCATCAGAAGCTGGTGGGGCATGCCAACTTGACTGACACCCATTACAGGGTTTGGGCTCCTCCTTTTCAATTTGCTCAGTTTCATCAGTGAGAGGTCCACAACATTCTGTTCCCTTAGCCTTTTCTTCTACAAGTACTTTCAGGACAATAGGAGGTGTCTGCCATTTCTGTCTCCTACACTCTCCCTCCTGCTCTACACCTATCTGTTCCAATATTACCCTGTCATCCTGAGGGTCTTTCTTGCATCTTCTTGTTCTCCCTCCTGAGACTGGGGCAACTTGCACTTCTCTGGAGGAAGATTTCAGCTGAACTATACCCCACATCTGGTTACATGTTCTAAACAAACACAGGTAAATCACAAAGATGTGCATATTTAACTCCCTCAACTATTTTCAGGGGTAGGGGCAGAGTCCTCTGGACTACTAGGGTAGGCAAAGGTGTTAGTCATTATGATGTTATTATTAGTACTTGGACTGATGTTAGTAGAGCAATTACGAATGTCTGAGTCAGGGACAGCATAAGAGGCAAGTGGAATTGCCACTATACCTATCAGAACTCTAAACCTTGCTTGCCAAACATCCTTATCCCGTTTTAAATACAACCCCCAAATTATCATCCCACCCAGGGCCATAACCAAAATGTTGTCCAACACAGCTGGTGTTTAGGATGCAGACCAACTAGGAAGAGGGAACTTAGATCAATGCTCCAGTTTCCAAATGTGAGTTCCATTTCCAAGTGGAAATAATTTTAGTTCCCTGTATGAGCCATCAATTATCTGTCACAGTTTAGCACCAGGTTAGCCCACAGAAATTATATTCTACCCAACCATGCAGAAGGAAATCTCTTTCCTCCCACCCCCAGGGGGAGAAAAGAGATAAAGTAAACATACAGAAACTGGAACTAAAAATATTAAACTTGATTAAACTTTATTACAGACTGTATTAAATGGAAAAACAGAAAAGGGAGGGAAAAAGGGAAGAGGAAAAAACACAAAAAAGGAAAAAACACAAAAAAAGGAGTGTTTTCCTCAGTCACTCGAGTCCATCCCTCCACCCACCCAGACCTTCTTACCCCTAACTCCAAACAAATGCTAAAAGCTGTGGACAAGTGGGGAGTAAAAAAGGAAAGAGTAGAGGTATATTAGGCAGTGCTTATTTTAAGCATTTTCCTATGACTGGTCTGAGATCAGAGCGAGAGATAAAGACCAGAGGGAAGGGGGAGAAGGGACAGGGGAGGGGTCCTGAAGCAGGAAACTGACAGAGAGCCACAGAGGGACAGAGAAACTGCAGAATGCTATGGGCCAGACCAAAATTGACATGGAGCTCCCAAGGCACACAAACAGGGAAGGGGTGCCAAGAAGAGGGAAAGAGGAAAACCTCACCCCCAAATAAGGACCCCAAAATTTGTCTGGCCTACTCCACCTGCTCAACTCATCCCCCTGTGGCAGCCACCTCTCTCCACTTCCCCGTTACCCTTCACTGTTGCCCCCCATACCGTGGCAAAAAAGTTTTCCCGCAGCCAAAACAGAAGGCTAACCTCTAATATGCTGGAAGAGAGTTTGATGCATGAATACCATGAACAAATATGAGTTCACCAAATCCATAACAACCCTGAAGATACAGTTGGAGGCTTCATCCTCTTGTTTTGGCATTGTACTGAAGATTTCAGGTAAGCAAGCAGGTGTCTGGCACGACATAGAAGCAGTAGAAAGCCACCTGTGGTGGTTGCTCTCCATTACTGTTTTGGTTACTGTTTTTCCAGCAGTAGCTGACAGAGCACTGTCTAGGCTGGTCAGAGCTCCACAGTGGCTAAAAATGCTAATAAACAGAACAGGTTTCTCTGCTGGGCAATGAGTACCTGACCCTTTTGGTGTTATAGATCTCTCTTTCACCATGATCTCAGCACAATGCAGGTGGCCAATGTAAGGGTTCAGGGGTATTAGGTTGTATTGTAGTGGTAGTGTTGTGTTGTGGGTCCTTTTCTAGATCCCTGTGTGTCCCACCTTGTTCATTACCAACACTGTGGGTCAGAGACCCAACCATATTTTAAACAAGAGCTCCTGTCTAAAGCGTCAGACACAAAGGGAGGGTTTAACAAACCCATTGATGAATCTGCAGGCAGTGATAGAACTGATTCCATTTGGGGAAGAAAGGCACCAAGACATTTTAATTCACTATCTCCACCACACACCAGAGAAGAACAACCCCACAAGACTCAACCATAGACACATGGAGTTCTATCACATGCTGTTACACTAACTGAGATTTAAAATATTCAGAATGTCCACTGTGGACAATTCCTCCTTCTCTCCAAAATCACAGCGGTCATCCAACTTCAGTCTCAATCCTCATCAGTCTTCAAAGTCAGAATTCTCTCAGCCTCTCCAGGTCCAGGCAAATCTTCCCACTCGCCATAGATTTTCTACTTGAGAAGCCATGACATTTTCTCTCCATGGCAACAATGCAGCTTCCAAAAGTCCAAGATGGAGAAAAGCAAAGAAGGCAGCAGTCACTAACGGGTGGAGAAGGAGGGAAGTCACTTTTTTTTTTCAACTCTTTAAACCTAAACTTTAAACTTTTCTGCAGAAAACACACCAATCAAACTTAGTCTACTCAGCTTTTAAAGCAGAACAGGGTAATAAATGCCAGCCCCCTTGTCCTATTTAGCACAGAGAGCATGTTTCTAGAAGAAGCGTCTGTTCCAGATCAAGTGATTTTCCAATAATTCTGGCATCTCCAGTTAAGATAAAGAGGAATAGGAATACCTCACCAACCACTGCCCTTGTATGTGCTGGTGAGAAATGAGACCAGGAGCAGGAGTACTGTGGTGTACAACCAGAAGTCGTCAGTCAAGGTTTTCTGAGGGGTTTTCAACCACAATTCTGAAAACGTGACGTAAAGAGGCCATAAGTCTGTCTTTTGTAGCCTTTGACTGTTTTTGCAGACAAGGAGAAAGCACTTATTTCAACATGTAACCCCCACTAAAGAGCTCAGGATCTTGTGTAATGCAGTTCCAGTCCACATGGTTCGGAGAAGAAGATGGCGAGGATGCCAGTGGTATAACCAGTTAGTAATCTCTAGTGTATTCCTATGACTTTACCACTGGAAGACAACTCTCAAGAGAATTCACCTAAGTGAATATGTAGGAGAACCTTTGTAAAGCAAAGATGTGTTTCAATGTAAAGCTACAACAACAAAATGACAGCAAACAAGGACTTCACAGGGCAGCCTTTCCGGATCAAGAGTGCAAAGCTTGGCTCAATTGCATCCTGCTTAGCACTGATAAAACACTCTGAGCACACCGCAAAGGCTCCGCTTACCCCTTCAGATAAAACCGTGAGATGGCATTGCTGCTTTTGCTGCCAAGTCCAAGTGATATTTCCTAAATTGCTAAAAATCAGTGGTGATAAACCTGCTCATGCCTTAGATGAACTTTTCTTATGAACTGGAAAGGAATAGGGTGGATAACACTGTAGTTTGATTAAATTAAATGACATAAAACTTACTGAAAGCAGTATGAAAAGGAGGGGAGCAAAACCAGTGACAGAAACTAGAGACAAGCATAAGTCAGATTTGTCCTCTACTCACCAGAAATGAAGTAGACAGTAAAGACTGTTTATGAGGACAGGCTGAGGGTGTTGGATCTCTTTAGCTTGGAGAAGAGAAGACTGAGGGGTGACCTCATTAATGTCTATAAATATTTGAGGGGTAGGTGTCAGGAGGATGGCACTGGGCTGTTCTCGGTGTCATGCAGTGATAGGACGAGGGGCAATGGTTGTAAGCTGGAACATAGGAGGTTCCACATCAATCTGAGAAGGAACTTCTTCACGGTGAGGGTGATGGAGCACTGGAACAGGCTGCCCAGGGTGGTTGTGGAGTCTCCCTCACTGGAGATATTCAAGACCCAACTGGACAGGTTCCTGTGTGACTTGGTTTAGGTGATCCTGCTGTGTCAGGGGGATTGGACTAGATGATCTTTCAAGGTCCCTTCCAGTCAGTAGTGGTTCTATGATTCTATGATTCTATTAAGCTACAAATGCTTCAGGTGGACATGTTATTCTGGCCTAATGTCATCAGTTGGTCCTGTTGATTAGGTTTGAGATGAGATTAGCCAATTGATTTAGTTATTATGCTAATGGGACAAAACAAAAACAACAGGGAGGGCTCAAAACCCACTTTTAAAGTTGCTGGCAAAAAAGGACCAGTTCCCTGCTCCACATGCTTCCAAACCAGTCCTCTATTGCAGTGTGCCAGTTCCTGCAGGACACAGACGGGATCCTGCTCATCAATTCCAGCAAACAACGGATTGTAGGTAAAACCTTCTCTCCACTGATCTCTGAAGTTCGAAACTCCCTCTCACTCTCTCTTCAGCACATCCCAAAGGGAAAGATGGCTGCTGCGCCCAGCGCCAGTGACATGGGACTGGTCTCTGAAAAAAGACCAGACAAGACTGAGTCCCATCAAGAAACAGGAAGCAGGAATCTCCAAACTAGTCATACTGGTTTGCAGAGGCACTTACTCAGCTGGGAATTCCAAGCTGCTGGTCACAAGTTGCCATTGTAATTCAGTCTGGCCCTCAAGCTAAGACCCACCAAATTCAAGCTATAGCACCTGAGAACGTGAGATGTTGCTGCCTCAAGGTAAGATGGTAGAACACCCAGTGATGGGACTGGGGCTGGGTCTTGAATCAGGCATGTCGGGGAGCACGTATCTGTTGCAAAAGACAAAACAGAAATTGCTGGTGGGGCAGTAGGGAAAGCCTTTCCATGAGAGCTCAGCTGTCAGAGAGCTCTGGGGTCTGCTCAGTTACATAGAAAGAACCAGAATGACCTGAGACTCAAAACTGACTCTGGGCACAAGCACAGTCCCCTTGAGATCAGCGTGAAGGGATTATCTTTTCAAATGAAGACAACTGGCTCTTAGATGCGGGCACTTGGAGTGCTAAGGCTGGTGCCAATCATATGTATGTGAACATAGACGGTCTCCACCCTCAGTGAAACAGCCAGGAATTGCACCAGGCACAATGAATTTGCTTCTGTCAAGGAGGGTTTTCCAAACAGAGTGGTGGGGATCATGTAGGATGCTATAGGTCTTGTCTTGCCCGCTCCTTCACTTCCTGCCACAGGCTGTGCGTTAGTGTCCCTGAGTTTTTGTCCTGTGAAAGACCAGGTGTCCCAACATTCTCCCTGAGTCTCCAGCAGCTTGGTCCCACTCTGGAGGTGCTTGTGAGCCGCCACACATCAGCTCCAGGTATGGTGCCACCTGAAGGAACTATTATACATAGAATCATAGAATCATAGAATCATTAGGGATTGGAAGGGACCTCAAAAGATCATCTAGTCCAATCCGCCTGCAACAGCAGGATCACCCAGACCAAGTCACACAGGAACACATCCAGGAGGGCCTTGAATATCTCCAGTGAGGGAGACTCCACAACCACCCTGGGCAGCCTGTTCCAGTGCTCCGTCACCCTCACTGGGAAGAAGTTCCTTCTCAGGTTGATGTGGAACCTCCTATGTTCCAGCTTACACCCATTGCNGATGCAAGACTCTGCACTTACTCTTGTTATAGCTCATTAGATTTTTCTCTGCCCAGCTCTCTAGCCTGTCCAGATCTCGCTGAATGGCAGCACAGTCTGCAGGGGTGTCGGCGACACCACCCAGCTTTGTGTCATCAGCAAACTTGTAGCTGATGATGCCTTTTTAAAAGCACTCGTAAAACTTCACGGTGACTGGTTTGCTCCTCAGTCCTGCCCAAGCACTCAGAAAATAAGGTAATTTCACCAGTGACTTTATTAATTAAATCAGTTGGTAGAGCACGGGACTCTGAATTCCTGGGGTCATGGGTCAGAGCCCCATGTAGGACATCTTGAGACAGTACTGTAGGCTACCCTGCTCCAGCATGGGGGTTGGACTTAGATGATCTTTCCAGGTCCCTTCCAACCTCTAACATTCTGTGGTTCTGTGAATTGGGAAGAAGTGATCCTGTTGGTACTACATTCTGTGGGGTTTGTCTAGAATGGGGCCAGCTCCTCTTTTCTCTCTGGCAGTCACTTGCACTTTGACAGAGAGCGCTGTCAATCCCTTCACACCCAGTGATTACACCTTCAGCCTTACTCAGCTGGAGCTGCAAAGGTGCAGCCTCTACCCCTGCACCAATCTGCTTCCTCATCAAGATTGTCCCTGCCTTTTTCTGTGCTCACCCACTCCTTGCAGCAGGTACTTCTGCCAGCAGCGAGGAGTGTTAGGGTATTCCAAACAGAGTTCTGTGCTAAAGTGAAGGATCCACACGGATAACACAGCACCGGCTAATATACCACCTGATGCTTGTGGGATTGCACAGGAAGAGTGCATTGCAGACTCCTGGCATGTTCAGACAGTTGCAATGAATAAGTTCAAGAATTAATTTCACATCTTACATGAAAACAGCAGCAGCTTGCCAAACAGCCACCACATAAGAGCCTTTTTGTTCTGAAGAAACAGAAGCATCCCAGGGACTATGGTAAGAATGAAGGATCAAGAATAACTCAGTAGCTGTGCAATACTCATCTGCTTGAACCAAACAGAAGGTGACAGATGCCTGGGCCAAAGGTTTCTGCAGCCAGAACCACTTGCACAGTGATCACCAGACTATGGTCTTCAGACCTTGGTGTCTTATTTAGAAATAATGAGGACAGCTTGTTGTGTTGAGGCTGTTCAGTCTGGAGAAGAGGAGGCTCCCAGGTGACCTTATTGTGACCTTCCAGTATCTGAAGGGGGCTACAAAAAGGCTGGGGAGGGACTATTTAGGATGTCAGGTAGTGACAGGACTAGGGGGAATGGAGCAAAGCTGGAGATGGGTAGATTTAGAGTGGATGTGAGGAGGAGGTTCTTCACTGTGAGAGTGGTGAGAGCCTGGAATGAGTTGCCCAGGGAGGTGGTTGGGGCCCCATCCCTGGAGGTGTTTAAGGCCAGGCTGGATGGGGCTCTGATCTAGGGTGGGGTGTCCCTGCCCATGGTAGGGGAGTTGGAACTGGATGATCCTGTTGTCCCTTCTAACCCAGACTGATTGTATGACTTGGTCTAGGTGATCCTGCTGTGGTGGGGGGATTGGACTGGATGATCTTTTGTGGTCCCTTCCAATTCCTAATGATTCTATGATTCTAAGTAACAAACAAATAATTCTGAACCACGAACACCGTGGATCCTGATGTGTTTGTGCCAGACTAGCAAATGTAAACAGATTACATGACAACACGCTAAATGCAAAAGCACAAATCAGAGCTGCCAGTGGATTTAAATTAACAAGATATATAAATGTGTGCTCTGTTCAGGATGCCTTGGCGAAGCACCCCTCACTCTACATCCAGCAAGACAGTATTAGAGCTGATGCCATTTTCAGTTAGAGGCAGGGAAAGCAGCCTCTTAACTGACTCATACACTCCAGTGCAGTGTTCCTGTGTCAAGTGCTTAGTGCCGGAGAGGGATGCATCTCTGAGTGCACAGGTTGTGTAAGAACAAGCTTCCGACCTGGAATTTCAGCTTTAGAGTGTACTCTGAGCACCTGGGCTCCAGTGCCCTGCTCCCACACACCATCCCCAGGCAGCAGCAGGCAGTGTTTTGCAGCTCTCTGTTTTGTCAGGGGAGTACAAGGTGTTAATAGCTTGCCTTGTGCTTTGGAGAACAAACACTCAGCATGATCTGAGTCTCTCATAACACTTACCTCTGCTTCTTTCTGGCTTGGAGTCATCCTCAGTCCATGTGAAAAGAGTATAAACAGGTTAAATGCAGCACATGGCAGTATAATTCATCGTTAGTATTATCTGAAGGGATAATACCTGTTGGCATGGGTTGACACTGCTGTCTGTGCTGACCAGTGCACACCACCATTTTCCAATCACTTGTCTCACTTGTTCTGCACACTGGTGCGTTAACAAAACCAAACAGAAGCTGCTTCCAGGCTGTCAGCAGCAGAGCTCCTCAGCATCACGCCTGCATACCCGCCGCTCTTTTCCGTTTGAGCCAGGCACTTTCTGTTCCTCACCTTCTGAGCGGACAGGGGACCCGTGTCTTCTGCTGCAGCAGCACTGGAGCAGCCTTGCTCTGCTTCGTGTCAGCACAAGCTGGTCAGCGGAGACAGCAGCAGTCCCCTTTCTGTCGGGGAGGCTGTGTGTGTCTTACGTAAGTGCTTCAACGCAGAGCTTATGTAACTGCCTGCCAGGGCTTTAGTTTTGCGCCTGCCTGTGGAGGACTCTCCCTTCCGTGTCTAGGTCAAGGCACACAGCAGAGACAGAGCCAGGCAGGCACAGCAGAGCTGCCTGCCGCGGGCAGCTGGAGTGCAGGACAGAGGGCAGCGTGGCTGAGGCAGGTGAGATATCTTGACCCTGGGCACCTGAGGAAAGTGCAGGGACGTGCTTGTTCAGGGCTTTCCTATGGTGCAGAAAATGTTGGACCAGATGGCTGTGGTTTAGATTGTGTGTGGGAAGCTGTGAGCCACTAAATTCTTGCAGGAATACAAGGAGAAGGCAAAGGCAAGACAGAGCCACAAACACATCCCAGGCCTCCCACATCAAGACACCGAGCTCCCATTAAAAAGTGAGGTGATATATTTGCTCTCAGAAAAGTCAGCAGCTGATGTGCTAAAGCCTTAGTGCACAAAGAAAATGGACACTGCTGCCACACGTAAAACCTCACAGGATCATTTCCTTTGGAGAAGTGATGTTACATTCCAGCCAGTGTAGTTACTCACTCCAAAAGAGCCTGAGTAGCAGGGTGTTGACTTGGAAAATTCCCATCCAACCAGTCTAACCAGCTGCAAATCAAGAACAACACTGGGTTCTCAGGACTGCAAAGGTCAAAGGGAGAGAGCCACGCTCTCATGGTCTGCTTGTTCTCTAAGCCCCCTGCCCTGTAGCTTTTCTGGGAGTCCCTCACCTCTTTTTCTCTGAGCTTGGGAGGCTTGAAATGCTTTGCTTAGATACAGCTACGTCACTGTCCCTCCTCACATTTCTGAGCACTCCAGGAATGAAAAGGTGCCTGGCAGCAGCAGGAGCATCCGGATGAGAGAGAGAAGTGAAGCTGAGGCTGGGCTCCCTCCTGATCCTGCTGGACTCTAGTCTTTGCTGTTAATTCTCTCTCTACTGGAGTCTCTGCCCAGAACTTTGCTCATCTCCTCACCCCACCATCACCAGCTTTTCATTGCTTGCTTTCTCATTCCCAACACACAGTGACTCACCCTCCTGCACTCACCTCGCCTCTGCTTATTAATATGTTCCCTCACCTTTTCCTCCTTCACTGTTGTCATTACTTTCCTCTCTCACACCCTTTGCTAAACAAATGGAGTTTTTCTGCTGAGCTTTGCTAAGTGGCTTCTTTTACTCCTCACTGTTTAGGTTTAGGTTTAGGTGGGAGCAAAGATGCACGAGAAATGGAGGCTCTTTTTCCTTTCCTGGACAAGACATAATGACTTCTGTGCAGGTCTTGTTGACCACAGAAGGGTCTCTTCTGAGACAAAAACGTGGAGTCTGGTAGACTGCTCCACACACTGCAAAGCTACAGAGACCAGACCAACCACTTCTTATTTTCTCTGGAAAAGCACAGAAAATAGATGTTACTTCTTTTCTCCAGACGTCTAGTGCCGCAGGAGGCCAACAGAGCCCAGGCACACCTTGCTTGCCTTGGAGGAAGGGGAGCCATGGTTTCTTCTGAAAGATTTTCTGGATAAATGTTTACAAAGGAAAGCTCCATAGCAGATGCACACTACAGGAGAAGCGAGCAGAAAGGATTCCTTTTTACCCCCTGGGATCCACTCTGCACCCAGCTCATCCTGTAAGGTTAGGTGTCTTCCCTGCTGGGGAACTAGCTCCCACCCTCACACCTTCTGGGGAAGAGAAGCTAAATTTAAGCTCATTTTACCTCTAATAGGTAACTTATGAAGAAATAAATCAAAACTTAATATGAATGAAGCTTTGGAGGATCCAAGCCATGTGACCATACTGTTAGTGTGCAATGGGCTGCTGCTGTCCTCTTTGTCCATAAAGGACCCAGGGGCAGAAGCTGTTTCTGTGCCTGTCTGGCCTGACACTGTGTCTCTGGGTTGCCTTCTGCTGGCGTGGCTTTTCTCTTAGCGCGCCTCGTTTTGCATGTTGCTGGGAGCACTGCAGGAATGCTGCCTTCTGACGCTGCTGGCGGCGCACGGGTAAAACACTCCACAAGGACAACTGCTCTTCCTGAACATCAGAAGGCTGTGCTTCTCCACAGTCAACTCACAGCTGGCTTCTCAAAACCATGGGGCATGTCCACCCACATCAGGCTGCTCTAACTTCCTGAAGCACGGTGTTGTCACTGAAAATATGCCATCCGTACCTCCCGAGGGGCGAATCAGTGCTTGCACAATAAGCACAAGCCATGATCTTTCAAGTTCCCTTCCAATCCCAATGACTCCATGATTCTATGAAATAAAACCAATCGAGCTGAGTGAAAACATTGTAGTCATGACAGCAGGCACAGCTAGAGGTCCTGGCCCCCTGTTTGCAGACAGCTGTGGACACTGAGGTGACACCTGCCCTGAGGCACCTGGTTGTTGTTATGGCAAGACTGCCAGTGGCATACAGATGTGGATGGGCTGGAGGTACTGAGTAGCCTTTGGAAAAGGAAGGTAGAGTTTGCTTTCTTTACTTGGCAGCCATGGGCTAGGGCTGAAAGGCACTCCAGTGTGGTCATCTGAACTGGGCCAGAGCACTGGGTTGACACCAGTTGATTCCTGGACAGCCTGTCAAGTCCCGACACGTTTGTCCCTCGCCACTGTGCACCCAGGCCTGTCCCTGGTGTTACTGTGTGCCTCTCACACTCACCTCCCGCATGGCTATCGAGGCGGCCTGGACTGGCTACTCTGTGAGGAGGATAGGGCTGACACTGCCATATCTGGCAGAAACAAACCCGAGGCTTCTGACTGACAACCAACTGAACAGGAGCCAGCAGCGTGCCCAGGTGGCCAAGAAGGCCAACAGCATCCTGGCTTCTATCAGAAACAGTGTAGCCAGCAGGAGTATGGAGGTGATTGTCCACCTATACTGGGCACTGGTGAGACCTCATCTCAAGAACTGGGCCCCTCAATACAAGCGAAATATCAAGGTGCTGGAGCGATGCAGAGGAGGTCAATGACACAACAAGTCTTGTGAGGAGTGGCTGATGGAGCTGTGGAAGAGGAGGCTGCCGGCAGACCTCATTGCTCTCTACAACAACCTAAGGTATGTAATGGAGAGGTGGCTCTTCTCACAGGTCATTAGTAACAGAACAAGAGCAAAGCGCCTCAAACTTCACCAGGGGAGGGTTAGGCAGGACATTAGAAAAACATCTTCACAGCAAGAGCCTTCAGACACTGGAATAGGCTGCCTCTGCCTAGGGAGGGGCTTGTGCCACTACCCCTAGAGGTGTTTCAAGGTCTATTACTTGGGGGAGGGGGAATTTTTTAGGGGTGAATTCGGTAGAGCGAGGTTGATGGTTGGGCTTGATGATCCCAAGGGTCTTCTCCAACCTCAGAGGATCCTATGAATCTCTATTTCAAGGAAGATGTGGACCACAACCACAGAGCATTTTCCTTGGTTCTGTGTGTTATGTTTCTGCACAGCGCAGTGGCACCACGCTGGGCACCCCAGTGCCGTGGTGGGCAAGAGCCTGGCGAGCCTTTTCACAGGGACGGGCAGCAGACGGCCATAAACACCCCAGAGGAGTCAATGCCCTCTGCAGCCAGCGGCGCCACATGCGGGCTGGTCTCGGGGCTATGCCACTCTCTGCTCCCTGCGGATCTCCTCGACGGACACCCGGGCCCCCAGCAGCGCTGCGGGGCTGTGGAGGGGACCACCGCCTACAGTGCCCCCGCACAGGAAGCACCGTCGCACACCGCGACCGGCACCGGCTTCGTGCGCGCTCCCGCGGTGTCCTGCGCCCTGCACCGGCAGGGGGCGGGGCCAGTGCCGGGGGCGGGGCTCCGGGCGCACCTGGCCGACCCCGCCCGGCCCCCTCCGCGCCAGCCGCCGCGGGGCCGCGCGCGCGTCTCTGGTGCGGGGCGGAGGGGTCCGGCCGCAGCCTGGAGCCGCCGCAGCGCCCCTCTCCGCGGAGCAGGGCGGGTGGCACGGCCCTCCCGCAGCAGCAGCAGGAGGCAGAGGACGCTCCCCGTCGCGGCCTCCGCGCTCTCCCCGTCGCGATCGGCCTGGCCCTGCCTGCCCCCGCTGGGCGCCGGGTGGGCGCTGGGCTCCCGCGGCGAGATGTCGGCGCGGCGGCGGCGAAGAGCGGCTGAGGAGGAGAAGGAGAAGGAGGGTGACGACGAGGAGGNTCCGCGCCGGCCGCCGCGGGGCCGCGCGCGCGTCTCTGGTGCGGGGCGGAGGGGTCCGGCCGCAGCCTGGAGCCGCCGCAGCGCCCCTCTCCGCGGAGCAGGGCGGGTGGCACGGCCCTCCCGCAGCAGCAGCAGGAGGCAGAGGACGCTCCCCGTCGCGGCCTCCGCGCTCTCCCCGTCGCGATCGGCCTGGCCCTGCCTGCCCCCGCTGGGCGCCGGGTGGGCGCTGGGCTCCCGCGGCGAGATGTCGGCGCGGCGGCGGCGAAGAGCGGCTGAGGAGGAGAAGGAGAAGGAGGGTGACGACGAGGAGGCGGCGGAAGCGACGGGTAGCGAGAAGGTGAGGAGGGTCCGTGCGGGCAGGTGCGGGGGCTAGGTCGCGGCGCTGCCTGCTCCCCAACATCGCAACGGCAGCGGCTCGTTCCCCGCACAGGGGTTGCCCGGCCGGTGCCGTGGGGATTGGGCCCCACGTGTGTCCCGCCCTGCTGCCTCCCCCCATCGCGGCGGGGCTGCAGCGAGAGCGGCAGGTTCGCAGCGACAACTCCCCCCACGTCGCCAGATTCACCTCTCGACGAAGCGGTCGGAACAGCGCGGAGCCGATCCCGGACCGGTGACCCGCGGCGGTTCAAGGCTGTGCCAGCGTTTCTGTTTTATGGCCTCCCCAGAGATAGGCGCTAACCTCTGGCCCGGGAAGGACTCGCTCCGTGCCTGACGTTTGTGCCCAGGCAGCAGGATCCCTAGCCCCGCGCCTCGGCATCGGGTCCGTCACAGCGGCCCCACGGCCACCGCGCTGCTCTTGTGTTGGCCGCGGGCTCACGGCTGATCCTGCTAAAGCCGGGCGCACGGCGGCTGCTGCTGGGCTGCCTGAAGTGGAAGAGGCGCTCTCGGTTGGGGCACGGGAATTAAACGGAAAAAAAAGCAGCTTTCTGACGGTGTGCGCTGTGTGCTGCAGGGATCCTGTGTCGTGGGCTGGGGACACGGAGCGTGAGGAGCGTGCAGCGGCCTTGGGCGCTGTGGTGAGGGACCGGGAAGGGAAGCTCAGAGCAAGTGAACTTGAGAGCTCCAGGCCCCACCTCGAAGACTGGGGTCAGTTCTGGGCACCTCAATATAGAGAGTATTCAGAGAAGGGCAACCAAGCTGGTGAAGGGTTTTTCCCGGAAAAATCCCCTGTCACGAGTGACTGAGGAAGCTGGAGATATTTAGTCTGGGGAGCAGAAGGCTTAGGAGGAGGCTCTGTGAAGGGAGGATGTAGTGAGAGTGGAGTTGGTCTCTTCTCACTGGTGACAGGTGACATGACAAGGGGAAATGGCCTCAAGTTGCAACGAGGGGGGTTTAGGTTGGGTACCAGGAAAAACTTCTTTACAGTGAGGGTTGTTCATCACTGGAATAGGCTCCTCCAGGGAGGGGGCTGAGTCCCCATCCCTGAACGTGTTTAAAAATCATTTGGATGTGGTGCTTGGGGACAGGCTTTAGCATTGGGTTGTTAGAGGTCGGGTAGTAGGGTTAGGTTGAGGTTGGACTGGATGATCATGAGGGCTTTTTCTAACCTGAGCAATTCTGAGCAAAAACATGCAGCACTGTGCTGCACGGAGAGCTTTGGTGAAGTCAGGTAATGCTTAGACTATAGCTGTGCAGAGAGTAGGTGAAGACTTAACTTTTAAAGTGTGATGAAAAGCTGGGGTTTGGTGGAGCTGTTCAGGTTTGCATTGGTTTGTAGACTAAGGTACACAGTGAACTGCCTTCGGATGAATCTTCTCTTGCAAAATCTCTAGATCTCAAATGGTACACCTAAAGTTTGCTGCTGATATTGCTCTTGGTTTACTCGCCTGTTTTCTAGAGAGGGAAACACGGTCCTTGCTCTGGGCCTCCTATGCTCTTACTTTAGCTGCTCAACATTCTTGTATCGCATCCACTTTCGGATGGTGTTGAACAGGACTGCTGCTGTGTGTGCTATGAGGGTGTTGGTTATAGGAGATGAATTTCAATGTGCCTGTGTTTGTGATGATTGCTTTAGCTGTTAGATACAAAAACTTTTTCCAACACACAGAGAAGATGCTGGTGGGTTGTTTGGGGGACCCTCCTTGTTCCTGTTAGAGTCATTCAACTTGTCTGTGACGTGCACAGCGCCAGTGACCCTTGTCATGGCTCACAAGCAACAATAAGGATTAATTTATACATATGAAGCTGTCTTTGGTTCTGTTGGTAACAGTACAAAGATAAACCAGCATTTGGTTCAAGTTTGCTGCCACAGTTTAGGACTGTGATTTGGATATGAGTACACAAGCGATTTGGTGGGATGCGTGTGGATTCACAGCTGCCTTCCAAAGGGGTTACCTTTCTGCTCCACCTTTACTACAGGTGTATAGCTTATTGTCCTTTGGCTATTTTGAGATTACCTATTTGGTGTGGTAATTGTGTATCTGGACCTAAACCTTATTTTCTTGTTCATGACTAGACGCGATGGCCATGGCGTAGCGGGTTGTTGTAGTTTGAAATGTTAGATTTCTTGCCTGAGGCACTGCACTGGGAGGTTGCTGTGGCAACTGGCAATGCTTTGACTTGCAATGCCAAGTTGAGGTTTTTCAGCTCTGCAAACAGAAACAAAGAGGTTAGAGCTTCCAGTTTCAGGTTTCCAGCCCCTCTTTCTACTCACTGTACTTTCAGTCTCTGTTTAGAGAGGATGCACAGGGCACTGAACTGAGTGTGGTGGCCGTCTTGCCCTGGGAATGTGGTGAATGGAGAGAGGTACCTCAAAGTTCAGCAGAAAGAAGGTTTTGTCTGAATTCCATGGTTTGCCTCTTGCTCGTGGCCATAGGAATCAGCACACTGGAAATGGAAGACTGGTGTTGCAGCACCTGGAACAGAGAACTGGTCTTCAAACTACCCGCTGATGCTGAGGGATGTGTGCATGGGCTGAATGGACACCACTTTTTCACAAGGAATGCTGGAAGTCTCTTCCCTTTGAGGGCTTGGAGATAACAGTTTGGCCCAGCTATGTAAGAGCATGTGATGGATCTCTGTATGTCTTTGTGTGGAGTTTTTATGTGGGGTGGAGTAAATACGCCTGGTTTTTTTCCCAAATGTAGTTAGTTTTGATTTTTGCCTGTAATTTATAAGTGGTTTTTTTCCAACCCTTCTTGTTTTGTTTTGGCCCATTAGCACATTAACTAAATTAATTAGTTCATTTAGTCTCTGGATAAACCTCTGCTTTTCACTGCATTTAGTGTGAAACACTGCTCTCTTCCTCCCTTGTAATGGAGAAAAGTTGGTAGTTCCCTTTTGTGTGAGAGCTGTTCTGTGCTGTTTGTGCTCTTGTTGACCCGATTAATTCAGACTCCCAGATATGGAGCAGCAATGTGCTTTAAAGGGCCTCGTTTTTAAAGTAGAGAAGCACTCTGTGTTTGCTGAGGGACTGAATGAACATTAAATATGTCTGGAGGGCTTTTCCTTTTGTGCTTTGTTTCTTGTTTTCAGTAGGTAATCCCATCCTTGCCATGGTCTGCTTACTATGTCCAGAGAGGATAATTTCATGTCAAAACTAAGTGAAGCTGTTTGGTTTTTCTTATTTGCACGGTTTCTGACTACTAACTGGAGACAATTGATAGCCATTTCTAGGTCAGTTACAATAAAACTTCCTTGGTTTTGTATGAAGGGATAAGCCCTTTGTGTGGCTTCCTCCTGAATGATAGAATATTTTAGATTGGAAAGGACCTTAAAGATTATCTAGTTCCAACCCCCCTGCCATGGGCTGCAACACCTCTCAGCAGATCAGGTTGCCCAGAGCTCCATCCAGCCTGGACTTGAATGCTTCCAGGGATGGGGCATGCACAACCTTCCTGGGCAACCTGTGCCAGGACCTCAGCACCCTCACAGAGAGAAATTTCTTCCTAATATCTAATCTAAATCTCCCCTCTTTTAGTTTGAATATGTTTCCCCTTGTCTTAGGTGCCCTAGGATAAAGATTTAAGAGACATTTTAATAGAAGCCCTAATAAAGAGTCCCTCTCCTGAAACCCTCTTCAGGTACTGGAAGGCTGCTGTAAGGTCTCCCCCAAGCCTTCTCTCTTCCAGCCTGAACAACCCCAACTCTCTCAGCTTGTCTTGAATTTCCAAGCTCTCCTAGTTTCAGTGTCTTTAGCTGCTCTCTCACATGCTGAGCAGATTATTTTTTTGCAAAATTCCCAGCAAGACTTTGCAGTTTCATCAATTAATTCTGTTGTCGCATCCTGTCGCACGTAGGGGAGATTTTTGCGGTTGGCCCTTTCTTACTTGCTGCTGCTTACGCTGGACGCTCTCTTCCTGAGCACGTCCTGTCCAAGTGCCTTCATGAGTACTGTGCAGTCCTTGGGAGCAAGGGGAAGGGTTTGGTATTAAAATGTTTGATATGTATAACTCGGTTAAAGTTTTACAAGTTGAGCTGTGTGTGTTCGTGCCTCTTTTAAAATCACAGTTGTTTGCATTCTTTTCTGAAAAACAAGTGACACTGCTTACAAATGCTTCACAGAATTACCACATGCAGGAAGGAATCACACAGTCAGTCCTTGCTGTACTGGGCAGAGCTGTTGCAGTAGGACAGGGGTTAATGGTATTGTGTGATGTTGCTGGCTATGGGAGCAAGTGCCTGTTTGCCAAGGGTCACTGTTAATTACTTGTGACTAAAACAAGCTTGGAATCACTGACCACTGTTTCTACTGTTCCTGTTTGGTGAGACAGCCATTCTGATTGCTAGTTCAGTCTTTCAGACCTGTGAAGCTGAGTTTGGGACTTTCATGCCCAAAAATTCCCAACCTGCTTGGAGAGAAATGAAATTCCTGATGGGTTGTGGTGGAACACTACCAGCTGTCATAGGTCATGTAGTTACTTCATTAGACTGACTTTTTTTGGGAGTATTCAGAAAATGGATCAGTTTAATTTTTACAGGGATGTCTGGCTTCTGCTGTCTGCTACAAGCATGGTGACAATAAGGGCTGGCTATTTCTAAGCCTGTGTTCTTGAGAGCAACTGTGAATCGGTCCTTTCACAGACAATAAAGGATCCATATTTTTCTCTCTTTGACTCAGTGTGTGCAGTTCTCTCACTTGAGTTTTCTGTGTCACGCTCAAACAGTTGTGGAAAAAATTGTTTGACTATTCAGAATCTTCCAATACTTCAATATCTTGACTTCAGAGGAAGGTATCAAGAGATATCAAATTAAATACAGAGTGGTCCAACTGACCTTAGTGACTTCACTGTAAAGCTTGTGAGAAGAGTTCAGTCCATAAATGCCTGGCTACAAGACTGATGCTACAGGCAGGGTTTTGGGTTCTTTGATAATGGCTGGGTTTATAAGACACCAGCCCTGACAGTGATACTTGGGAGAGGTTTGTCAAGAGGGGAAAAAGTATTCTGGTGCAGGAATTAGCAGGGATTATTCAGAGAGCTTTAAACTAGATTCAGAAGGGGGTGGGGTTGTTGCTGGGTGGGCACCAGTGGGGCAGCACTCTGGTGTTGATGAAGACCAGGAGGCCCCCCACCTTCCTAAGGTGAAATCGGAGCGCTCAGCTCGCTCCCTGAAATGCCTGTACACCGATGCACACAGCATGGAGAATAAGCAGGAGGAGTTAGAAATCTGCGTTCGATCAGGTCATTATGATCTGGTGGCAATTGCAGAGACCTGGTGGGACAGTTGGCGTGACTGGAATGTGGGCATGGATGGCTATGTCCTTCTCAAGAAAGACAAGCCAGCAAGGCAAGGTGGTGGAGTTGCTCTCTATGTGAGAGAGCAACTGGAAGGTATTGGGTTCTGTCTGGGGGCAAATGAAGAGAGAATGGAGAGTTTGTGGGTGCAGATTAAGGGGCAAGCTGGCATGGGTGACACTGTTGTGGGTGTCTATTACAGGACACCACATCAAGATGAGGAAGTTGATACAGCTTCCACAGGCAGCTGACAGCAGCCTCACAGCTACAGGCCGTGGTTTTCATGGGGGATTTTAACTCCCCTAATATTTGCTGCAAGACCCACTCAGCCAGCCATCCACAGTCCAGGAGGTTCCTCCAGGGCATTGGTGACAATTTCCTGACGCAAATGGTGGAGGAGCCCACTAGGAGAGAAGCACTGCTGGATCTTGTACTCTCCAACAAGGAGGGTCTGGTTGAAGCAGTGAAGGTGGAGGGCAACCTTGGTTGCAGTGACCATGAGATGGTGGAGTTGAGGGTCTTGTGTGGTAGGGACAGAACACCTAAGTAGAATCACAAGCCTGGACTTCAGGAGGGCCAACTCTGGCCTTTTCAAGCAATTGCTGTGAGAAATCCCATGGGACAGGGTACTGGCAGGTAAAGGGGCCCAAGAGACTTGGTTAACATTCAAAGACCACTTCTTTCAAGCCCAAGATCAGAGCATTCCAACAGGAAAGAAGTCAAGGAAGGGAACCAGAAGAACACAGAGCTGCTGGGCAAACTGAAGAGGAAGAAGAAAGTCTGTAGGTCATGGAAGGAGGGGATGGCCACTTGGGATGATTATAAAAGTGTTGTCAGAGAACGTAAGGCTGCAACTACAAAAGCCAAGGCCTCCTTGGAATTAAACCTTGCAAGAGAGGTCAAGGGCAACAGAAAGAACTTCTTCAAATACATTGCAGATAAAACTAACACTAGAGGCAATGTAGGCCCTGTGTTGAATGAGGCAGGTGCCCCGGTGACAGAGGATACGGAGAAAGTGGAGATACTGAATTCTGCCTTTGCCTCTGTCTATAGTACTAGAGGCTTTCCTGGTGAGCCTCAGGCTTCTCAGACCCCAGAGGAAGTTGGGACAAAAGAGGAGTTTGCTCTGTTTGATGAGGACTGAGTTGGAGATTATATGAGCAAACTTGATGTACGTAAATGCATGGGTCCTGACAGGATGCACCTGCAAGTGCTAAGGGAAATGGCGGAAGTCATTGATAGGCCATTCTCCATCATCTTTGGTGAGTCATGGGGAACAGCAGAGGTGCCTGGGGACTGGAGGATTGCAAATGTTGCTCCAATCTTCAAAAAGGGTAAGGAGGAGACCCCAGGTAACTATAGACCAGTCAACATCACCTCCATCCCAGGAAAGAGGATGGAACAACTTTCTCTTGATGCTGTCTCTAGAGACATGAAGGACGAGAGGGTCATTAGGGACATTCAACATGGCTTCACCAAAGGGAGGTCATGCTTGATCAACCTGATAGCCTTTAATGAGGGCATAACCAGGTGGATGGATGATGGCAGAGCGGTGCATGTGGTCTGTCTTTACTTCAGTAAAACATTTAACACAGTCTCACACAGCATCCTTGCAGCCAAACTGATGCACTGTGGACTGGATGATCGGGTAGTGAGGTGGACAGTGAACTGGCTGCAAGATAGAAGCAAGACAGTGGTGGTCAATGGGACAGTGTCTTGTTGGAGGCCTGTATCTACTAGAGTCCCCCAAGGGTCGGTACTGGGACCAGTCCTATTCACTCTATTCAGTAATGACTTGGATGAGGGGTTAGAGAGCACTGTCAGCAAGTTTTCTGATGACGCAATGCTGGGAGGAGTGGCCAATGCCCCAGCACACTGTGCTGCCATTCAGCGGGACCTGAACAGGCTGGAGAGTTGGGCAGGGAGACACTGTTATACAAGGCAGATATACAAGGGCAGTGTAGAATCTGGCATCTGGGCAAGAACAGGTAGCAGTATAGGTTGGAGACTGACCTACTGGAGTTCAGTGTGGGTGAAAGGGACCTGGGGGTCTTAGCAGACAGCAGGATGACCATGAGCCAGCAATGTGTCCTTGTGGCCAAGAAGGCCAATGGCATCCTGGGGTGGATTAGAAGGGAGGATGGTTAGTAGATTTGGATACTCCTCGGCTTTGCCCTGGTGAGACCACATCTGGAATATTGTGCCCAGTTCTAGGCCCCTCAGTTCAAGAAGGACACAGAACTGCTTGAGAGAGTCCAGAACAGAGCCACAAAGTTGATGGAGTGGAACATCCTCGTAATGAAGAAAGGCTGAGAGAGCTCAGTCTCTTTAGCTTTGAATAAAGGAGATTGAGGGGTGACTCCATGAATGTTGATAAATATGGAAAGGATGGGTGTTGCGGGGATGGTGCCAGGTTCTTCTCCCTGTCCTCTAGAGGTAGGACAAGGGGCAATGGGTGTGAGCTGGAACATAGGTGGTTCCACATCAATCTGAGAAGGAACTTCTTCATGGTGAGGGTGACAGAGCACTGGAAGGGGCTGCCCAAGGAGGCTGTGGAGTCTTCTTTTCTGGAGATGTTTAAAACCTACCTGAATATGTTCCTGCTAGGTGATCCTGCTGTGTCAGGGGGATTGGTCTAGATGGTCTTTGGAGGTTCTTCCAATCGCTGATGTTCTGTGATTCTGTCATTCCTGTACTGAGGGCTCCAGAGCTGGACACAGGACTCCAGATGATAAAAGGCTGATATGGCTGGTTTTCAGTGCATGGCACAAGGCCATGTTCTGGTAGCTGACACAAAGCAGTCAGCAAGCAGAAATCCCCATGGAAGCTTTCTGTGGCAAGACGCCAAGTGTTTTAACCCCTCTTAGGAGGGCTTGGGCTCTTGACTGTTTGTTTTTCCTTCGTATGTCCATGTATTACAGATGAGTTATCTTAAGAATGAAAGTCTTTAAGAACACCAAAATTAAAAGGAAACAAACCCCTACAATTAAATAAGTCTTTGTCTCTGGGTTTGCTAGGGAGGTGAGTTTGTTACGTGCTGGGCTGTTTGTAGCCTGTGAGTAACTTTGATGTTTGCTGCCTTCCCTGTACGTGTTAGGCCTGCATCCTCTCAGCCTTTCTGGACTTGGGTACTGTGAGCCAATCAGATAGATTCTCTTGCAGGGGGAGCAGCAAGATAGTGAACTCGCTGCAACATACGGTTACTGCCAAGCTAACCTGCCGCAGCACTTTACAGACTGGGGGATGCATGACTGGAGAGCAGCCTGGCAGAGAGCATCCTGGCAGTACTGATGGACAACTGGCTGAAAAGGAGCCAGCAGGGTGCCCAGGTGCCATGGAAGACCAATGACATCCTGGCTTCTATCAGCAATAGTGTGGCCAGCAGGATTAGGGACATCATTCTCCCCCTGTACTGGGCACTGGGGAGGCTTCCCCTCGAGTACTGGGGGCAGTTCTGGGCCAATCACTTCAAGAAAGAGATTGAGGGGGTGGAGTGGGTCCAGAGGGACAATGAGGCTGGAGAAGGGACTGGAAGGAAAGTCTGATGAGGAGAGGTTGAGGGAGCTGGGTGTGTTTAGCATGGAGAAGAGGAGACTCGGGCGGATGAGGGGGAACCCTTCTCTCTCTCTACAACTCCCTGAAGGAGGAGTTCTGTAGTCAGATGGGGGGTCAGACTGTTCTCCCAGGCAACTAGTGCCAGAATGAGAGGGCAGGGCCTGAAGCTGCCAGGGAAGGGCTTAGGTTGAATGTTAGGAAGCCCTTCCTAATGGAAAGGGTGATCAGACCCTGGAATGGACTGCCCCTGGCAGTGGTGGAGTCCCCATCCCAGAAGTATTGAAGGACAGACTGACTGTGGCCCTTAGTGCCCTGGTCTGGCAGCTGTGGTGTTGTTAGGTCCTGGCCTGGGCTGGATGAGCTCAGAGGGCTTTTGTAGCCTCAAACATTCTGAGATTCTGTTACTTCTCTATTGCAGACACTTGGGATGTGAATTGAGGAGATGGGAGTGGCACATGTTCTGCCTTTTGAGAACTCTAGAAAAAAAAATGAAAGCACCCCAGGAGAAACATTTAATGTGGAATTGGGGTTGAAGGGTGTATTGGTCTCACAGGACAGTACAGCTGCTGCTTTCAGGTAACCTCTGAAAACCACGTAAATACATGCTCGTGATAGGAGGCATTTCAGTTAATACCCTGGGTTGTTGCTGTGTGTTCAGCTTGACGACGTCTCAGACCTGAAGAGCAGGAGGAGGAAAGGCTGCCCCTTTTTCATGCCCAACTCCAAAACTGTTTCTATAAGGTCAAGCAGAAGTAGCAAACCTTGATTTTTAAAAAGCAATTTTTAAGGACTTTGGTAGTAATTAATGTATCATTTCTTTCCACAATTTTTGTTGTTAGTCTTGGCTCTAACTTTAAATGTCTATAATCAATCTTCTAAAGTAATTAAGAAAACTATTAGTATGAAAGACTTGTGCCCCTGTGATAGGGTTCTCTAAGCAGTTCATGGTAAGAAGACATTAACCAAGATAGTAACTTCTTCTTTGGCTCATGAGTTTGCAAATTAAATGCCTTATTCATGAAATGGTTGTGGTAAGTTTAGAAATTAACTGTGAACAGATAATTTTTGTTACAAAAGGAAGTTGAAGATATTTAGAGAATCGTTTCCTACTGGTAAACAACATAAAGCTAAAAACTGACCAAAGTCACCAAGGTCTGTGCAGGTTGCACTGTTCACGTTCCCGCACTGGTGGCAGTACAAGACACGAAAAAAGCATGGGACAGGGGCAGGCTCCTTGAAGGAGTTCAGGTACCCTGGAGAACCCCATGCGCCTGTGAATTCAGCTTTGTCAAACAGCAAATCTCAGACACTGTCGCTGCTAAGCTGCCTAAGTGACAATTGTGTGTTAAATATTGGAGAGAGAGGAAAAAAAAGTGTGATTTTGCTGACTTTTTAAAATGTTTAAACACTGGTTGAGTATGGAGATGTTTTCTACTACACCAAGAGTTTGTGAGTGTTGTGGGTGCTTAAAGGAAGAGAACATCCCTGCAATGTTTAAGCAGGGATTAATGTTAAAGATGCTGGGTTCTGGTCTTAGTGTCAGGATTGCTACACAGTGAGTCGTGTCTTCTGGAACTTGCTGCACTGCAGTGATGTTCACTGGAATTGGAACGTGACTTTGGGAGAGATCTGGGGCTCCCTGCGACTGCATCTATAGTTGATTTCATAAGCTATGGTACAGCACTGTGAGAAGCATCTCTGAATAGCAAGGCTGAAAGCACAGACACATTTAACATACTTACGTGGTTTTCTCAGATGTTCCACGGACTTTCTGAGCTTTGGACCACAGCTTATAAGCAACCTGTGTTGCTTGTAGACAATATCTAATGATTATTCCAGCTGGGTGGCTTCAAGGACTAAGGAAAGCACTGATTGTGCTTGTGGAAAGAGGCAAATGATGTGAAATCCATTCAAGAATCACTCTTGTGTGCTGTGTAGTACAGAAAGCAAATAAGGAAAACATTGGCCTAACGTGGTGAAAAGGGAACTTTCCCAATGTGCTATGGAAGTGAAGAGGATGGGAATCTTCCTTGCACCAGAATCCCCAGGGAGGGCTGGGACCATCCTGCCGGGCAGCCCCTGCAGCACCATGGCCAGCACCCGGGCCACGGGCATAGCCTTGACTCTGGGTGGCCTTGGCTTCACCACTCATGGTGTTTGCAGAGGGCAGTCACTGAGGCGATGCTTACACTGAAGTGTAACTTCCTGGGAAAGGCTAGTGGATTGGGAGAAAAGAGGATGAGGAGGAAGGGTTCCAAACTGCAAGAGAGTAGGCTTAGATTAGGGATCAGGGTGCTGAGACACTGCAACAGGTGGAAGTGTTCAAGGTCAGGCTGGATGGGGCCTTAAGCATTCTAGTCTAGTGGAAGGGATCCGTACCCGTTGCAGGGGGTTGGATAACTACATAACCTGTAAGATCCCTTCACACCTAGCAGTTCTGTGGTCCTGTGAAAAGGTGATAGGCTATAAACACAGCGGTGGCTGGGACTGCAGGCTAACTTAATTCTGTGGTGTCTTGTGGAGGAGACGAGAGAATCTCTTCTGTCTTCAAAGAATGCCAGAAACAGTCAGAACAAGGGAAGAAAGTAATACTGTCAAGGAAAAGTAGAAAAGAAAATCAGTCACATCCCTAGAAATGCATTAAGGAGAAAGAACTGAGATCTGTGATGAGGAAGCTGGAAAAAAAGGGGAGACTGAGGAACAGCAGTATGTAATAATGATAATGAAAACAGCTATCAGGTTACTTTGCAGTCCCCAGAGCTGTTAAGAAATTAGGAACCTGAGGCAGCAGGGGAAACTGCAAGCTCTTTGGGACCATTAGGAGGTGAGGCAAGTCAGTGAGGTCAGGAGGATGGTCAGGTCTTAAAAGAGCCCAACACCGAGGTAGAAACAGCTCTCTGCCTTACTGCTGTGCCAGGGCTGAATGTAGCCTTCTGATTCCTCAGGGTTGTGGTGGCTGTAATAGTAGAATGAGTGAAGTCCATCACCAGTGCCCGTGATGTTGGCTTTCACTGAGGGTAAAACAGTCTTGACAGTCTACCCTGACCATTGGTCATACATGATCACCCAGTATGGACTGCTTGTTTTGCATTTGGATCTAGAGTGATCATTAGTGACTATTGAAGAAACAGCTGCAGTGTTGGAGACGTACAAAAAGTTACTCAGAGTGATGCTGTGCCCACAGGACCCTTGGTCTCTTCGCGGTTTGATTTTCGGATCATTCTTTTCCAGCCTGAGGGTTCAAGTCCTAGCGGACGTATGTATGAGACTGTGCCAGCGACGCCTCGAGACTGTGCAGCGTTTTCTCGTGCGTTCTATTTGCATTTTTTTGGTGTGGCATTAAACCATCAGAAGACCCTTCTCCTTATTCTGTAAAAGGTTCGTTTGAGACACAGGTGAGGGAATGTGTTAGAGGGTTGACACTCATGTGTCTGTGTTAGCTGTGGTGTTTCTGGAAATGTGTCCCCTCACGCTAAGGTGGGTTGAAGGAGTGCCTAGAATGTGCAATTCCTTGAGCACGGCGGATAATGTCGCATCTGAGCATAAACGTTATCAGTATAAACATTTCTTATAAACACTTGTTGAGATCCTGTTGAGATACTCCTGCAGCTCCTATGGTTTTTCTAGTACTACATCATTGTCTTTTTAGGATTTGTTGATTTGTATATCAGTATTCCTAAAGTAAAGTGATATTTGTGACTCTGAACACTCTTTTCTGATGTAATAACTAATCATCTTGATTATTCTGTTAGCTTTATTGTTTGCATATTTTTTTGTCATAGGAAGTGGATTTGGAAGTAAGACTTGTCGAGTTGGATCTTAGAAGTGATTCAGATGTTCCTGATGTTCCTCCTCCAACAGACAGCACTCCAGAAATCCTCAAAAGGGCTTTGTCAGGCTTGTCTGCCAGGTACAGTAAAACACTTGTGCATAAACATTTGCCGTTGCTCAGGATGAGTGTTGTAGTAACTGCTACAGAATAGTAATTTAGTTTGATATCCAGAGTAACTGTTACTGGGGGTTACAGTAAACTGATTTACTGATTTCCAAGCTGAAGAATTAGGGGTGTTTGTGTATACATGAAAAGGGAGGAAGTGTTGATGATCTGTGTGAGCTTTGCTAGCTTTTTGTGACAGCAATTCCCCTTCTAAATGATCTTCCTGTACAGTTAAAAACAACACAGCTTCTGTTTTTGTCACTTTTAAGGCAGTGCTAAATTTTTTCCCACCACCTTTTTTTCAAACTCAGGTTTCTGCTTCCAGCCTCTGTTAACAAGAGCTGAAGCACTAGCAAGGGTCTGGGGGGAGGTGTATGTGTATAGATAGAGAGTTAACAGTGGGGACCTGCATGCTAACAAAGTTCTGACTAGTGTTTTCCATACAGTCCCTTTCCAACACTTGATCAGTCAGACCTTTTTGGAATGGCAGTTAGGTTTTTATCACTAATGCAGTGAAACAGAGTTTCGATGTGTGATAGATCACGTACCAAAATCTGCTTGAAAAAATGGGGGGGGTGTCGCATACCTTGTGCCCAATAAACCAAGCAATGTATAATGCCTAATTTAGGTGTAAGTCCTGACCCAGGTCAGAAGAAAGACCTCCTGTCCAGGCTGTTACCAAAAACTTCCAAGTCCTTGTAAAAAAACCCCTGATCTTCAGTAGGTATCTCCAGCAGCTGTGTGAAACTACAGGCTTGTGACTTCCTCCTTTTCTTATCACATGTCTGTTTCTTTTGTGACGTCTGGGAGCTGTAAACAAACATACTGTTCTCAGGCTTCATGTGTCCCTACACGGCATCGGCTGTGAACAGAATGGGATAGTCCCTCTACCATCACACTACAACGAGTATCCAGCTTCTATCACTACCATGTTAAAGGTTGTGTAGCCACTAGGTCTCGAAATAAGACTTGTTCCGGAGGTGATACGTCAAAGCCTGCAACTAAAAGGTGCAGGTGAAACCTTTCCTGTTTCACATGCTTGAGGTGCCTTATTGGAGTGTTTGCACTGAGGTGCCTTCAGCGCAGCATTCAATTACTGGTGCTTTATGAACACTAGGTTCAAAAGTACTGCCTGGTTTAGTAACTGCTGGGCCCACCAGAGCTGTTTGTGTAATGTGAACAGGAGTGAGTTGCAGTGCAATTCCCAGAAGGATTGTTTTTCTTTTGTATTTGTCTTTGTTGTGGGTCCTTGTTTGGATCCCCATGTGTCCCACCTGAGAATCTTTAATGCTGTAGGTCAGAGACCCCAAATATATTTTGAACAAGAGCTTTCAGCTGAAGTGTCCGATACAAAAGGTGGGTTTAACAAAAACACTGTTGAATATGCAGGCAGTGAAACAACTGACTCCAGTTGGAGAAGAAAGATACCAGGACATTTTAATTCACCCCCCCCCACCACAGATCAGAGAAAACCCACCCACAAGACTTAGACACATACATAGGGAGATTTGTCACACTGCTCCTACACTGAACTGCAATAAAATGTTCAGAACATCTTCATTGTAGACAGTTCCTGCTTCTCTCTGAAATCATGGTTGTCATTCAGCTTCAGTCTTGATCCTCATAAATCTTCAACGTTCAGAATTCTTGGAGTCTCTCCAGTTGAACATAGATCAATTAGTAGACCTTGACAGCAGCAAACTGGAGGTACACAAATCCAGGGGCTCGGATGGGATGCATCCCTGCGTGCTAAGGGAGACGGGAGAAGTCATTGCTAGGCCACTCTAGGGGTGACCTCATTAATGTCTACAAATATGTGAGGGGTGGGTGTTAGGAGGATGGAGCCAGGCTCTTCTCAGTGTCATCTAGTGATAGGATGAGGGGCAGCGTGCGTAAGCTGGAACATAGGAGGTTCCACATCATATCAGAAGGAACTTCTTCCCAGTGAGGGTGACAGAGTACTGGAACCAGCTGCCCAGGAGGGTTGTGGAGTCCCCTTCTCTGGAGATGTTCAAGACCTGCCTGGTTGTGTTCCTGTGTGGCTTGGTCTAGGTGATCCTGCTTTGCAGAGGGATTGGACTGGATGATGTTTTGAGGTCCCTTCCAATTCCTAATGAGTCTGTGACAGTTCCTCCCGCATGCGGATCATTTTCAGAAGCAATATCGCAGCTCCCAACAGACACCAAACTTTTCAAACCCAACCTTTTCTGCTGAAAACACACGAATCAAACTTACAGACTTTGCTCAGGTTTACAGTAGAAGTGATAGGTAGAGAAAATAGTGTCTGTGAGTTTCCAGTGGAGAATTAGGATATATTAAACTCGTCAGGTGGTTTCGCAGATTCTGAAGCTTGTCTTGGTTATGAAGCTGTCTTTCCAGCGCTGCACTTGTCAGCACCCTCAAGATACTGTGTGCCCTTTTGACTTCATTACTAAAGGAAGATGAAAAACCACCTCCCTATTACTCGCCCTTGTTAGACAGAGGAGAGGAAAACGTGGTAAGAGGCCAGCAGGTCAAGACAAGAACAGTTTAATGAAGAAAATGCAAAGGCAAATAATGAAGATTATTCATTTCTTCCCCTCAGCAGAAGGTGTTTAGCTGCTATTCTAGGTAGCAGGGCCCCAGTACACACAGGGGTTTCTCTGGAGGACAAAACACTGTCAATGGATTGCCCCTCAGTTCCTCCTTTCCCCTTCCTTTTATATGTGGGCTGTTGCCATATGGTCTAGTATAGCCCTTTGGTCAGTTTGGGTTAGCTGGCCCAGCCCATCCGTCAGCCTGCTGCTGGGGAGAGTGTTAGGAAGGGAATGCCCCCCCATCCCCCTCCCCTGCCTTGGTGTTGTGTGAGCCCTGCTCAGCAGTGACTGAACACTGGTCTGTTTTCAACACCTCTCCAGCTACCACCGCAAACACAACAGTGGGAGATGGCATGTTCTAGATTTTTCCTGAAACAGGGGGGTTGGGGGGTGGGAAATACTAGTTTGGATTACTCTACAAATCACAAAAAAAACCTCCCAAGCCAGCAAAGACTTCTTGTTGTTTGGGTTTATTTAAAAAAAATAAAGAATTTTACTTTTTCGGAGAAAGTATTTCGCACCTTGAGTAGTGAGTTCAGTTTTGGGTCCCTCACTACAAGCACACTGAGGTGTGCTGGTGTGTGTCTAGAGAAGGACAACAAGGCTGGTGAAGGGTCTAGACCATACAGCCTGTGAGGAGCAGCTGAGAGAACTGGTGTTGTTTAGCCTGGAGAAAAGAGGCAGAGAGGAGACCTTGTTGCCTTCTACAACTACGTGAAAGGTGGGAGTCAGTCTTTTTTTTGAAGTAACAAGTAATAGAGCAAGAGGAAGCTGCCTCAGATTGTGCCAGGAGAGGTTTACCTTGGACATCACACACTTTCACTGAAGCAGGGGTTGTCAAGCTTTGAAACAGGCTGCCCAGGGAAGTCGCTATCCCTGCACATTTTCAAAAGGAAGGTAGGTGTGGACGCACTTGGAGACGTGGTTTAGTGGTAGACTTGGCAGTGCTGGGTTAGTGGTTGGATTCAACCATTTGAAAGATACTTTCCAACCCAAATTATTCCATGATAACGGGACAGTCTGTTTTGCTTTCCTTAGGTAGCCACAAGCACCTGCAAAGGTCCACAGGGGCAAAATACTACGTAACTAGTTTTCCCCATCACTCCTCCTTGTCACAGGGTTTCCTGCCCTGCTTCCAAGTGCTTTCACTAGATAACGCTTTGTTTGGCAAAACAGCAACTTTGCTGTCATGGAAAGTTTGGGATTCCCTGGGGTTTTGATGAGTGCTGCTCTCCAAGAGTTTTACCTATCAGCCTTTCAATTGCAAGTGACATTTGGGGCAGGGAACATGGAGGAAGAGGAAGGGTGGCTGACTTTGGTTTCTTTAATTTCTTTTATCCTGTTTAGTTGGGTACTGCTTGATTCTGTGTTTCTTGCAACGTGTTTGATTAAGCACAAAAATTTCCGGGCCTCCCAATGTTTCTAGACACTTTAACCTCTAGTTAATAAAGGATGTGTCATTTATTGTCATTTGTAACCACTTGATTTTTATTTCTTTTAATAGATGGAAAAATTGGTGGATTCGTGGAATTCTCAGTCTCGCTATGATTTCTGTGTTTTTTCTGATCATATACCTGGGATCCTTTATGCTGATGCTTCTGGTAAGTTTATAAACAAGCTGTCTGCCACACAGAATCCTGCTCAATTATCTTTTAATTCATTTTGCCTGAGACACCTAGAAGCAAATGACACAGACAAGTCGGAGTCTTTCGCTCATGCTTGTGGAAATACGAATAGTTTTGAAAAACACAGTTAGGAAGACAATTTGACTAATATACAACATAAACCTTCCCTGGTTTAACTTGAGGCAGTTTCCTCTTGTCCTATAATTTGTTACTTGGGGAAAGAGACCATCTCCCACCTTGCTAGGGCCAGTGCTGAGCCCGGGAATTACCACTTGTGACTGGCCATCCGTTGGCCACCACCATTCTTTTGGCCTGGCCTTCCAGCCAGTGTTTTACCCAGTGAACAGTGTGTCTGGCCAATCCATGAGCAGACAATTTCGCTAAGAGAATTCTGTGAGAAGTCACGGCACTTTAATAAGGCCCAGGTAAACACCATCCATACCCTTTCCCTCACTCCCTAAGTGGCTCATGTTATCATAGAAGGAAGTCAGGTTAGTCAAGCTGGACCTGCCTGTTGTAAACTCATTAGGCCTGTGACTGTGCCTGGTCATCTGTAAGAGCCACATAATGGCAGTTATGATGATTTGCTCCATAAACCTGGTCTGGCACCAAGGGCAGACTGACAGGTCTGTACTTCCCTGCATCCTCCTTCCATCCTTTCTCACAGATGGGTGTCACATTTGCTACCTTCCAGTCCACTGGGACCTACCTCAGCACTCTTGTGTGAATCCCGTCCAGTCCCATACACTTTTGTGGTCCTGATTAGCGCAGCAGGTCACTGACCATTTCTTCTTGGGCTGTGGGGGTTTCATTCTGCTCCCTAGCCCTGTCTTCCAGCTCAGGGGGCTGGGTGCTCAGAGAACAACTGGTCTTACTGTGTAAGATGGAGGCAAAGTAAGGCATTCAGTACCTCAGCCTCTTCTTCATCCTTGATCACTGTGCTTGCGCCTGCATCGAGTAAAGGATGGAGATTCTCCTCAGTCCTCCTTTTGTTTGATAATATATTTAAAGAAACATCTTTAATTTTCTTCTACCACAGTAGCCTAACTAATTAACTCCTGGTTGGGCTTTAGCTTCTCTAATTTTCTCCCCTGCATAGCCTCACCAAATCCTTGTCGTTTGGAGTAGCCTGCCTTTTCTTCCAAAGGTCACACCCGGGTTATTTTCCCCTGTATTGGGAGACTGGAATGCTGTTTCACCAGTATTATGGTCTGCATTGCAGTGTCTGCATCTGGATTACTCTAGTTGATCCTTCCTGTTTTCAGGTGAATGACATAACACTGCTGTAACTCACTGTTTCATTGGCGAACGGTTTTCTTTGTTGTGTGAAGGAACCACAGGGAAAGCCTCCTTAAAGCGTGGCTCATTGTCGAGATGTATCATTTTGGCAGTCCTTTCTTTCCTGGTCTGTGACTTTTGAGGATTATGATACTGAACAAAAGGGAACTCATCCCGGGGCAGTGTGTGATTCAGTATGCTCGTGGTATATGCTGACCTTGCAGTCATGGGCAAAGCTATTGAGATGATGAACCAGAAAGTAACTGAGGTTAGTACAGGACTGGACTAGAGCTCTGTCCGTACCATGAAGCCAAAACTGTCAAGCAATACAATAACCTGCTCATCACTTTGACATTTGGGACTATGTGAAAAGAAGAGTGGAAGGGAAACCCAGTTTTGCTGGTAAATGATTTCATTCCACTGGAATCAAACAGCTTGCTTTTACACAAGAGTTGTCATACTCAAACTAAATCTCATGCTAAGACTGAAATGCCCAGGCACTTGTAGCAGGGTAATCCAGTGCAGTTGGGAGGACAAGCCTTGAGACTGCTCGAAAAAGTTGGAAGGTATGTTTTACATTTGCTTGCTGCGAAGGGAAGAGGCACAAGCTTACAAGTTCTAGAGCCTGGTGTCCTTTTCCAGTGAGAATGGTGCTCTTGTGTACAGCATTTCAGTTTTACAATGTAGGCCAAGTAGGGTGAAGGACATGAGAGAGGTGAGCTTCAAAACGAATCCACTGCGGTGGTGAAAGACTGTTTTAACCTGTATTTATGTGTTGAGCAAGATGAAATGTATTCATGGATGCAAGTGGTAAGGGAACACCACAGAGCCTGGTGTGGGCAGGCTGCTACTCCTGCCTCTGCCCAGGGTTACTGATGGCTTGTGTTTGGCCAGACTTGATATCTGGGCAGGGCGATTTGCTTGGTGACTGTGGATTAAACACAGTTGGTCGTGAGTCTCTTGGAGCCCGACAGGACATGCTACCAGTCTTGGATGGGCAAGCAGTGAGGTCAGCAAAGCAAAAGGAGTGCTGTGGAGGGTGTGACATTTAAAGCAGGGTTACACTAGCTTTGCTTCTCATCGTCAATGCTAATTGCCCTTAATGAGATGCTTGCAAGTGGAAGACCTGGGTGTCCAAGTTGTGTTGCACAGCTAGTTTTTTTCCATTGGGCCTAGAAAATCTTTAAGAAATATTTTCTAAAATATGTTACTACAGTAAAGATTTTATTTAGTAAATAAATACACTTGCAAATGTTTATGTATAAATATTTATATTTTAATGAACACAACTATATGTAACGATAAATCTGAGCCAAAAGAAATAGAAGAGCCTGCTTTATAGAAAGTTCTTTGGCCCTGCTGCTACCATACTTTTAATGAAGAGGAGTCAGGCGTTTTCTCTTGTTTCACAAGTATATTCTTGCGGCTAGTGCAGTGTGTTTTCTCAGCATGCCTAGTGACTTCATGTTTTTTGGGGTTTGAAATGGAGCTTTAATTTTCCTTGGACTTGTTTTGAAGCTGTTTTCTGTGCAAAACTTGAATTCAGAGTAAGTTATCCCCTTAATCAGGCTTTGGTCCTACTTACTACCTTTAAGAAGCAAATGCAGCATATTTACATCATTTTTTTATTCCTCTTATTTTAGGTCTTAAGCATCCAAGTCAAGTGTTACCATGAAATCATTACTATAGGCTACAGAGTCTACCACTCATATGATCTACCATGGTTTAGATCCCTCAGCTGGTGAGTTGCAATGTGGAATGTCAATCTTTGTGTTCTTTGGGTCTTGTCACAGTGGAATGACAGCTTTGGAGGTCATGTGTGGACGTAATGCTTGACATCTGTGTCTAATACAGGATTCTGTAGTTGTCTTCCACCTGTGACCTTGGACAAGCCAGTTAGCCTTTTACTACTACAGGTTTTTCCTTGTTACAAATACATATATATGTACACTTACTCACTCAAATGTATGCTTTAAGTCAGAAAAAAAAGAATTATTGGGGCTGGAAAAAACCCTCTGAGCTCATCAAGCCCAGCCCATGACCTAACATCACCACAGGTGCCAGACCATGGCACCAAGTGCCACAGCCAGGCTGTCCTTCAACAGTTCCAGGGATGTGGACTCCACCACTTCCCTGGGCAGTCCATTCCAGTGTCTATCCAGCACCTGAGCTATCTAAATCTGAGCATAGCCAAGTAGTCACTTCAGCTGTGATCTGCAGTATCGTGTCCAGTTCTGGGACCCTCAGTTCAAGAGGGACATGGAGCTGCTGGAGAGAGTCCAGCGTAGAGCAATGAGGATGATGAAGGAAGTGGAGGAGAGGCTGAGGGAGCTGGGTCTCTTGAGCTTGGAGGAAACTGAGGGGTGAACACATTAATGTCTATAAATANCTACCTAAGCTGCTTTTTTTATTCTTTTTTTTTTTTGCTCCTGACTTCCTTTTCTTCACATACACAAGAATTCAAATAATAACTCCAATCATTAACTTAATCACAGAACTGTATTGAGAGATCTTCTGAAAGCCAGCATGAGATGAATGTTTGTAGCAAATCCTGGTGACAATGTCCACATTACGTATGTCTGGCTAGAACTGGAGAAATCAACTCTTCTGTGAGGAAAAATAAAGGCTTTGAGTTAGATCTGGTGTTAGGGGAAGGTGTTAGGCACATGGAATCTCTGAAGTTAGCAGCAAAACTCACCAGTGTCACTCTAGAGCAAGGCATCTCGGTGAGATAGGAGATTCCCGTTAGCAGTCTGAGCATCAGCTATTTAGCCAAAGGAAATGTTGCCTAGAGAGGTGCATCTCTCAGTGGTTTGGAGTTTGCCACTTACAAGACTTGTACTTAGTGCTGCCTTGGCATATGAGGGCCCCACTGGGGTTTCACTCCAGAAAGCCAAGTAACTGAACTTGCACTGCCTGTTTTGTTTGAGGGGGGTTTTTTTAGAGATCCTTCAGAAGGAGGTAGCTGAAGGTAACATTTCGTGTCAGTTGAACCTCGGATATGGAGGTGTTCCTACAACATTGTCTCGTAAATGCAGCTATTTCATGTTTTTCTACTCAGCTGATGGATTGAACTCTCAAAGTTTATTGCACATAAAGAAAGTGGCCAAGTGTGTGGTGGGATGGAGCAGCAGGTGCAGCAGTAAGTATTTCAGCAGAGAATCTTCAGTCCAGATGGCAAAACTGTAGTTAGCATTTAGATCCTCAAGCCCCACGTCAGATTCACTGCCCTCTAACAAGAGAGAATTTGTTATGCAAGTCCTTTTTTTCACGGTGTCTAAGGCAGAAATCACAAACTTAGGATGCAGGAAAAGATTATTCAGAATTACAGACACTTGTTCTGTACTTTGATTTGTCCAAGAAGGACTTGGTCTGGACAATGGGGTAGTGAGGTGGATCGTGAACTGGCTGGAGGATAGAAGCCAGGTAGTGGTCAATGGAACAGTGTCTTGTTGGAGGCCTGTGTCTAGGGGAGTCCCCCAAGGGTCGGTACTGGGACCAGTCCTAGTCAGTCTATGCAATAATGACTTGGATGAGGGATTAGAGAGAACTGTCAGCATGTCTGCTGATGGCACAAAGCTGAGAGGAGTGGCTGACACCGCAGCAGACTGTGCTGCCATTTAGTGAGACCTGGGCAGGCTGGAGAGCTGGGCAGGGAGAGATATAATGAAGTACAACAAGGGCAAGTGTAGAGTCTTGCACCTGGGCAAGAACAACCCTAGGTACCAGAATAAGCTGGGGACTGACCTGTTGGAGATCAGTGCAGGAGAAAGGGACCTGGGGGTCCTGGTGGACAGCAGGATGATCATGAGCCAGTAATGTGCCCTTGTGGCCAAGAAGGCCAACGGCATCCTGGGGTGGATCAGAAGAGGGATGGTTAGCAGTTCGAGTGGTTCTCCTTCCCCCTCTACTCTGCCCTGGTGAAACCGCATCTGGAGTATTGTGTCCAGTTCCAGGCCACTCAGTTCCAGAAGGACACAGAACTGCTTGAGAGAGTCCAGAAAAGAGCCACGAAGTTGATGAAGGTAGTACAACACCTCCCTGATGAAGAAAGGCTGAGGGAAGTGGTTCTCTTTTATCTTGGAGAAGAGGAGACTGAGGGGTGACCACATTAAAGTTGATAAATATGGAAAGGGTCGGTGTTGGGAGGATGGAGCGAGGCTCTTCTCAGTGTCTTCTAGTGGTAGGACAAGGGGCAATGGGTGCAAGCTGGAACATAGGAGATTCCACATCAATATGAGAAGGAACTTCTTCCCAGTGAGGGTGACAGAGCACTGGAACAGGCTGCCCAGGGAAGCTGTGGAGTCTGCTTCTCTGAAAACGTTTAAGACTCAACAGGATGTGTTCCTGTGTGACCTGGTCTGGGTGATCCTGCTGTGGCAGGGGGACTGGACTGGATGATCCTTCGAGGTCCCTTCCAATTCATGAAAGTTCTGAGATTCTGTGCATAGGTGTGGAGTTCAGTGATGTAGTTAAGGATTAAATGAATTTACCAATTGTATCCTCAAAACATGGTTGAGTTTTTAACTCAGGCAGTTACTTTAGAAGAAATGAATTACAACATTTGGCTTATCAGGGGACACTGACCCAGAACTATAAGACTGGGTTCATTCATTTTGGTTTTATCACATTTTTCTTACACTTCTGTTTTCCTACTCTTCTGGGTTTCCTTTGTGTGGTGAGTGTTATTCTGGTTTTGGTTCTTTTGGTTTGTTTAGTCTTTTGCTGTTTTTGAGCATGACAACTGCATGTAGTTAAAGTAACTGCTAGCTGTTGTATGTTGTAGGTACTTTTTGCTGTGTGTGAACTACTTCTTTTATGGAGAGACTATAGCTGATNTACAGACACTTGTTCTGTACTTTGATTTGTCCAAGAAGGACTTGGTCTGGACAATGGGGTAGTGAGGTGGATCGTGAACTGGCTGGAGGATAGAAGCCAGGTAGTGGTCAATGGAACAGAATCTAGCTGGAGGCCTGTGTCTAGGGGAGTCCCCCAAGGGTCGGTACTGGGACCAGTCCTAGTCAGTCTATGCAATAATGACTTGGATGAGGGATTAGAGAGAACTGTCAGCATGTCTGCTGATGGCACAAAGCTGAGAGGAGTGGCTGACACCGCAGCAGACTGTGCTGCCATTCAGTGAGACCTGGGCAGGCTGGAGAGCTGGGCAGGGAGAGATATAATGAAGTACAACAAGGGCAAGTGTAGAGTCTTGCACCTGGGCAAGAACAACCCTAGGTACCAGAATAAGCTGGGGACTGACCTGTTGGAGATCAGTGCAGGAGAAAGGGACCTGGGGGTCCTGGTGGACAGCAGGATGATCATGAGCCAGTAATGTGCCCTTGTGGCCAAGAAGGCCAACGGCATCCTGGGGTGGATCAGAAGAGGGATGGTTAGCAGTTCGAGTGGTTCTCCTTCCCCCTCTACTCTGCCCTGGTGAAACCGCATCTGGAGTATTGTGTCCAGTTCCAGGCCACTCAGTTCCAGAAGGACACAGAACTGCTTGAGAGAGTCCAGAAAAGAGCCACGAAGTTGATGAAGGTAGTACAACACCTCCCTGATGAAGAAAGGCTGAGGGAAGTGGTTCTCTTTTATCTTGGAGAAGAGGAGACTGAGGGGTGACCACATTAAAGTTGATAAATATGGAAAGGGTCGGTGTTGGGAGGATGGAGCGAGGCTCTTCTCAGTGTCTTCTAGTGGTAGGACAAGGGGCAATGGGTGCAAGCTGGAACATAGGAGATTCCACATCAATATGAGAAGGAACTTCTTCCCAGTGAGGGTGACAGAGCACTGGAACAGGCTGCCCAGGGAAGCTGTGGAGTCTGCTTCTCTGAAAACGTTTAAGACTCAACAGGATGTGTTCCTGTGTGACCTGGTCTGGGTGATCCTGCTGTGGCAGGGGGACTGGACTGGATGATCCTTCGAGGTCCCTTCCAATTCATGAAAGTTCTGAGATTCTGTGCATAGGTGTGGAGTTCAGTGATGTAGTTAAGGATTAAATGAATTTACCAATTGTATCCTCAAAACATGGTTGAGTTTTTAACTCAGGCAGTTACTTTAGAAGAAATGAATTACAACATTTGGCTTATCAGGGGACACTGACCCAGAACTATAAGACTGGGTTCATTCATTTTGGTTTTATCACATTTTTCTTACACTTCTGTTTTCCTACTCTTCTGGGTTTCCTTTGTGTGGTGAGTGTTATTCTGGTTTTGGTTCTTTTGGTTTGTTTAGTCTTTTGCTGTTTTTGAGCATGACAACTGCATGTAGTTAAAGTAACTGCTAGCTGTTGTATGTTGTAGGTACTTTTTGCTGTGTGTGAACTACTTCTTTTATGGAGAGACTATAGCTGATTACTTCGCTATGTTTGTTCAGAGAAGAGAACAGCTTCAGTTCCTCATTCGGTACCACAGGTTTATATCTTTTGCCTTGTATTTAACAGGTAAGTGTAGAAAACTGCACAAATGAAAGACACTTGGAGGAGGTTAGGTGTTTGCAGTCCCATTTTTCCTGTGAAAGATGAATATAAATGTTGTTTTTAGTGAGAAGGAGAAAGCAGCCTAAACAAGTAGGTGGTATTGGGAAAGCTGAGCTACTAGGGCTCAAGAGACGTGGCCTGAAGTGATTGTGATGGCTGAAGAACTGGGGCTCAGGACTCGAATACCTGAGTCTGTGGAGATGCCTTGTATGTGTAATCATTGTGCTGTGTTGATGCTTCGTTGTGCAAGTGTTCTGCTAAGGTCTGCAGCATTACGTCGTACCGATAGATCTTAAACTGAGTAGTCAAAATGCCTGGGGTCTTCTTTTGTCTACAGTGTATTCAGCTGTTCACCATATGGATAGATCTTCATCCCTAGCCTAAGAAAGACACTTTCAAGGTCTCTGCTCTAGTCAGCTATACTACACATACTTGCAGAATATAGTAAGAAACTTGATCTTACTGAAGAACTATTAGTCTGCCTGTTGTTAATTTTTCACAGGATCACAGAATATTCCTGGTTGGAAAGGCCTTTCCAGATCACTGAGTCCCACCATATATTCTTTTTAACCAGATGAAAACTCTACTCAGTGTTTAGATAATCAACTTGAAACCAGCTTTGCAAGACTTGACCTTGTGCAGCTGGCTTTGTCTTGAGAAAGCTGACTCGACTAATACCCCGTGACTGTGACGGGCGGTGAGGGGTGAGCGGAGACAAGCTGCTCACAAGCAACCGCAAGAGGCAGAGCACAGCAGAGCCCCTTGGCAGCTGCTGCGCTGGGACGGCGTGGTCACTGAGAGGCTGTCGCAAGGGCTAAGGGTCTTTTCAAGGCTCTGACCCCTGCTGGAACAGGACATTGCCCTCAGGGAGAAAGGGTCCTCTGTTAGCTACCCGGAACATTTCTGTCAGTCAGGTGGATTCGCCAGCTCCTGCACTTGCCGCTCATGTTGCATGCAGCCATACGCCTGTCTGGGCAAAAGAGGCAAGCTAGTCTTTTCCTTTCAGTTATTGACATCAACTGTTGAAAAGTCGATTGTAAACATGGTTTTGAGTGGGTTTTGGTTGTCTGTGATGGGACTCTGTAAATAGTGACCTGGATTCTCTTTACTGGTCTTGCCTAACTCTTGTTCTCTGGTGAGAGTAATTCTCCACGTGTGCTTAAATATAAGAAAACTCTCCTAGCAGCAGAGATGCAAATCTACTTCAAGGGAAGGGAATTACTGCTATTATCAACATTCAGTGTAAATAAATGTAAGATGGTACAAACTACACTTGCTTTGTCTTACAGGCTTCTGCATGTTTGTTTTGAGCTTAGTGAAGAAACATTACCGTCTGCAGTTTTACATGGTGTGTATTACCCACTTTGCTGTGGTCACTCACCTTATGAACGACACTAGAAACAGCCAAGCAGTCCAGTCCCCGTGCTTATAAAAGGGCTTGGAAGAGGGGTGTGGAAATGGCCTTAAGCTGGCAGTTATGGGAAAACGAATGATGTTGGGGTGTTTGGTATCTGCCCACCGTGCAGCTTGTTATTGTTCCTTCCCAGAGTGGGATGTTGGAGCCAGTACAGGGTGGCCCTAGTGAGGCTTTGTGCATGTACAGTGTGATAGCATTTCCCTTAGTAATAGGCTGATACAAAAGAGATTCCTGGCGAGCTGGGTGTTCATCTCCTCCCAGGACTGAAGACAAACGGTTCGGCGTAGTGTGGGAAGTGGTTCTTGTGACTCAAGTTACTTCTGAGAGGCCCCACTGAAGTGCTGTGGATGGAACTCAGCTCCTCTGTGGAGGACGTAGCCTGTGACACTTCACAGCAGTTCTGCTCTTGTGCTCTGCCATGCCTCAGCAGATCATTAGTCTATTAAAAGTAGCACATGTTCTCTCTTATTTCCCCACCTAATAACAGTGCAGCAGCTAATCAGGAGATTAACCTTTTCCTTATACCTTTAAGTCAAAACCTAATTTTATAACGTGAGAGCTAAACAAAAGCAACTAAATCCACCCAAAACCAATCCAGAACACAATCGCAAAACCCCACTGACACCACACACGTTTCTGTGCAGGAAAGACTGAAGCAGCAGTGAAGCAGTGATGCAGTGCAGCTTCTGCCTTTAAACAGCTTGAGCAGTCAGGCCATTGCACAACCTGAACTGTTTTCTGGAGCTCTGTGGGTACAGTGAACTCCTCGTTTCTACAGTGGTGGAAATCCTGCAGAGGTGGCACTTGACCACTGAGGATCCCTAATTCTACCCTAGGGCATAGCTGAGCCCTGCGTGAGAATGTAAAAAACCCCCACCTTCCACCTCCAACGTGTATCCTGTCTGTAGGAGAACTTGCCTGCAGGTTTTCTAGGAGAGGTGGTCTGTGTGTTCTAATCTGCAAAAAAAGCCCCCATCTTGAGACTGGCACATGGGAAATTATGCTAATGTGACATGATTGTTTTTTCACCTTTTCCCCATTCTGGAAGGAAGGCAGGAAAACCATGTTGTTAGTCCTGGTGACTCAGTCCCTGCCCAGCAGATATTAATGTGTGACTACCTAAGAACTGTGGTGAAACAAGCTCTGTATCCACTGTGTCTGGACAGAAAAGCAGAGGAGCAATTTGCTTTTAGGTGGTGTTCCAGTATCACTGGGCCAGCACTAAAACTTCTTCTGCAGAGATGCTTTAATTGTTCAGCAGGGAATATTTCCATAAAGCTTTAGTCAGTTCTTGCACCCCCTTCTCAGCTTTCTTGGCTTTTCTTAACTGGAAGTCAATGCTGGCTGGCATAGGGAGACACACGTAAGAAAATAAAAGGAATATGACACTCAGGGGTGGTACATTTCCCAGGCATTGAGCAGTTACATTTGGAGTTTCATGGCAAAAACTACCAGTTCTAGACTTAAAAGTTTTTGTAAAATAAAGTCTATTGTTGAATCTTTACTGATAAGCTGGTAAGAAAGGCTGAGGGAGCTGGGTCTCTTTAGCTTGGAGAAGAGGAGACTGAGGGGTGACCTCATTAATGTCGATAAATATGGGAAGGGTGGATGTCAGGAGGATGGAGCCAGGCTCTGCTCAGCATCATCCAATGATAGGACAAGGGGCAATGGGTGTGAGCTGGAACAGAGGAGCTTCCACATCAATCTGAGAAGGAACTTCTTCCCAGTGAGGGTGACAGAGCACTGGAACAGGCTGCCCAGGGGGTTGTGGAGTTTCCTTCTCTGGAGATGTTTAAAGCCCACCTGGATGTGTTCCCGTGTGACTTGGTCTAGGTGGTCCTGTTGTGGCAGGGGGACTGGACTGGATGATCTTTCGAGGTGCCTTCCAGTCCCTAATAATTCTGTGATTCTATGATACTACAGAATAAACACCAAGTCTGCACAGTAAAACTGAGGAGAATGACTGCTTAAATGGCCATGTGCATACAAAAATAACACTTCATGTTCTTCAATCCTGGTGATTTTCACATTTCATAAGAGGACTGGTATTCTGTTAGGAAAGGTCTCCATCTGTGTAACATGCCTCTCTCATCAGCATTCCACTGCCGTTGTGCTGCTGCAGTTCTAACGCGTCTGTCTTCTGTATATGCAGAATATCACATTGCTTACTTGTCTTTGCTGCTTTCTTGCTGGGGGTCTGTGTCTTATCAAGTCAGATGTTAAAAATGTCTGGGTGGAGGTAAGTGGTGGAGAACCCTGTTACAGTTTTGATGCTTGCTTCAGAAAGCCAGCTAACTTGTGATATACTGGATGCACACATCTCTCACGTCATCACTAGCAGCGGTCTGCCCTGTGAGCTCCTTAGGAGCTCCTCTAGCTGCCACGACAGCATTTATCGAGGTGTACTGGTCAGTGTTTTCACTAACTACTGTCTTGTTGCATTGTTAACAGTTCGCATGGACTCATGTCACTTTGCTGATCACTGTAACTCAATCTCATCTTGTCATCCAAAATCTCTTTGAAGGCATGATCTGGTAAGGGGACAGTCATGAACTCGTTTGTAACTCTATCGCAATGAAAAAATGGTTCTTGTACAGAGATCTGGTTAAGGAATAATCACAGGAACAATCCGAGCAGCATGACTTAAAGGAGCTTGAATGCCTAGGTGGAAGGGGTTAGAGGAATTTGACGCTAAGAGGTAAAATACAGGACGGGAGTCAGAAACCTCTTCAGCTAGGTTGGCAGCCACAGCTGTGAGAGCTTCAGGCAGGCACTTCATTTAATTGCAAGACACAGGGTTGCCTGCCTGCCTGGCACAGTAGTTTCCGTAGCATTTTGCTGAATGCATGAATATCCAACGCTTCTTTTTCGATTGCCTGAGAGCTTCAGGTTGCTCATTGCTATTGATGTTGGAGCATTTAATTTGAAATCCCCACAGCTTCCTGGCCAGCTTCCCTGATCTCTTCCTTACTCAGATAAATTTTAAGAGTTTAAATCTTGGATCATCTTAATGCCCCGTTTCCAGCAATATTCTGAAGATACGGTTAAACTTGACGAGTCAAAACCATTCTTCAAAGAGAAGGGCATTTCCCCACTTTCCCTCCCTTCTTTAGGGACAGGGTAAACTACAAGTTGAAAGATGATTCGTGTTTTTCCAAAGGCATAATACTGTGTGTTCTCCTTTTTCTGTTCCTCACATATGTACAAGGGGGAGATTTCTGTAGAAAAGATGTGCTAATAGTTACAAAGAAAACTTACAGCCTTTGAGTGAACAAATTCTTATCACAATCACTTGCCAAAACCTGAATCTAATTGCCTTGCTAGCCTACTGTTTCTTATTTCCACTGGTGCTAGCCAACTTGGCAGATGGTCACGAAGTCTAGTCTTAGGTTACTAGATCCCTGCTTTGAAAAGTGGTAAAAATAAACCAAGGGCTTGAGTAACAAATTCAGGTGGTGTCTGGGTGCACGGCTAATGTAGGCTGCTCCAAAATGACAAGGGGAGGTGAGGGGGGGGGAGGACAAACTAATCATTTTTTTTTCATTTAGCTATCATTAAACTTGTCAAGGAATGTGCTTGTTTTGATGTTACCAGTAACATTAACACATTTATATCTGTCAGTTTCTTCTTAACTGTGGTACCAGTCTTCAAGCCTCATAGTCAAAAGCAGCCTGTTCATCTTTCACATTTATGCACCAGAATTGTAACTGAGCTGAAATGAACTTGGATCTGTAATGGTCTTAATTGGCTGAATTGAACAAGTACCTGCAGCTGAATGTGCTGCTCAGGAGGCAGCTAGGTGAGCACGTTCTGAAACAGAATTTCTTCTAAACACTGCTGGAAACATTTGCCAGAAAGAAATGCTGCTCTGTGTCCCGTGTCCGTCTTTGACCAGCTTTTCTTGTTCTACACACAACTTTTAATGTCTTTCTCTCCCTAGGTTTCTGGTTCCAATTTCAAGTGTTATCTGCAATGATATTACTGCTTACATTTTTGGATTCTTCTTTGGCAGAACCCCATTAATTAAGGTATGGATGTGGGGACTTCCTCACTAACAAGCTTTTACAGTTTCACAGAATCATCCCAGAATTACCAAGGCTGGAGAAAAGCCCTCTGAGCTCATCCCACCTAGCCCATGACCTAACATCACCACAGCGGCCAGACCAGGGCACTGAGTGCCACAGCCAGGCTGTCCTTAAGCACCTCCAGGGACAGGGACTGCCCTGGGCAGTCCATTCCAGGGTCTGAGCACCCTTTCTGTGAGGAAGGGCTTCCTAACATCCAGCCTAACCCTGCCCTGGCAGCTTCAGGCTGCATCTTATCCTGGCTCTAGTTGCCTGGGGGAAGAGCCCAGGTGATTAGATGCTGGAATGGATTGCCCAGGGAGGTGGTGGTGTCACCATCCCTGGAGGAGATCAAGGAACGAGTGGATGCGGCGCTTAGGGATATGGTCTAGCGGGTAGATACTAGGATAAAGGTTGGACTTGATGACCCTGGAGGTCCTTTCCAGCCGTGATGATTCTAGGATTCTGTAAATTGAAACTGTGATAACATTTGATGAAGAGAATGGCCAGACCTGTAGTTATTTACCACACTAGTTCGCATGTAAGAAGCTGGTGTTTCCAGAGGAATGTCTCCAGCAGCAGGTGGCTAATACTGAGACTGCTGTCACTAGCCAAATGTGCGCTTGTAAGCAGAAGTCTCCGACAGAGCTATAGCTTGCCTGTGTAGGTTTCCAGGTCTTCTTCTTGAAGGAGCTCATAGGATCAGCCATGGTCAGTGGCGGCAGCAGCCTTCAGGCAGCAGCAGCAGCAGCAGCAGCAGCAGCAGATGAGAAGGGAGCTCTCCAGACCCTCCAGCTGCCCAGTGGCACAAAGCTGTGGCACGTTTCCCTCCTTGCATGGATTCGTACCAGCCATATCCCTTATTTACCATATTCCTGGGCTGCCACCGCTGTCTTTCAGTATTTCACACCTTCCTTTGAGAAACCAAGTTGGAGCTTAATTTTCACAAACCAGATCCAGAAATAAAGCCAAAAAGGCTGCAGAGGTTTAGTAAGTTAGGCTAACACAATCTCTTGTGTCCCTAGCTGTCTCCCAAGAAGACCTGGGAAGGGTTCATTGGAGGCTTCTTTTCCACAGTCGTGTTTGGATTTATTGTAAGTAACCAGAGGACTTTTCATTTTGGGGAACTCCATTTATCTCCAGCTTGTGATGGCAAAGCCTCCCTGTTTTTTTGACCATAACAACAAATGTATATTTCAGGAATCCTTGTTTTGCTTTTCAGTTTTCCTATTTTTTGGCTCAACATCAGTACTTTGTCTGCCCTGTGGAGTACAACAGCGAAACCAACAGATTTGTGACAGAATGTGAACCTTCAGAGCTCTTTCAGATGCAGAAGTACTCTGTGCCACCATTGGTTCAGGCCGTGGTGGGATGGGTAAGGAAAGACACAAAGACGGGGTCAAAACTGAAATTGTAGTCCTTGGCCTGGATGCTTTTCTAAACCCTTTTAGAAAGGCCCAGGAATGCTGGTGAATCTTGAAGGGCAATAACCAAATGAGTGTCCTGGGCTCGGGCAGAATGGGACCGTGTTGCAGGAGTCACCTGAGGAAACCTGCCCATGTTCTTGTAGCCTGTGTTCTTTTTGTGCCGGAGAAGGATGTCACTTATGCATCTTGCAGACCCCTTCTTAGAAGAGCAGCCTTTACATTTTTGTGCAAAGTGAACAAAGGCTTCTTGTGGCCCAGGTGAGTAGCCAGCTTCAGTAACCTTCTACAGCTTCAGCTAGTGGGTAAGCGCTGTTAGGACTGGGCGCGTACTTTGGTCACCACATAGCATCCCGTGTGTTAGTGCATTACTTCTGTGCTGCGTGAGAAAGGGGCTCCGGTTTGGTGTCCTACAGTCACCGACCCTTGTCCTCACACCCAGCCTACAGTGTCTTGGAAGTGAGTTGTTGTGTTTTTGCACGTCACGAAGTAGTCTGTCGATTACCCTGCTGCACAGAGCAGTCGCCACGGAATCGCAGGCTCCAGAGGCGCTCCAGCAGGAGCAGAACACCAAACAGCCACAAAGCAGCCTGTCGTTATCTTCCCAGGCAAGGAGGGAGTGACCTGGGATGAGTGCAGAACGCACGGGTTCTGCAGCCTCTGGTGGCTCAGCACAGACAGGTAGTGAAGGCAGCGGGCTTCACCTGTGGGCGCGTGGGCACAACACTACAGGGAGAGAGTCTGTGTGGTTACCAGAAGAGAGCGCAAGCCGGACATCGTGGCAACAAATCCAAGGACTGAGAGTAATTAATGGCTACAGGTGATGCTTAGAAAAGCAGGATTATATCTAGAAGGAGCTCTGCTGTTTTCATACCAGTGAGCGTGACGTTGCTTCAGGGACTGTGGGGTTGATGGCAGGCTGAACAAGGATGTTTCTGCACAAAAACATTATGTGGGCTGAGCAGAGAGAAGTCTCACTGTGTCCAGCTGTATTGTGTGTCATCACAGACAAGTTAGAGTTGGAAGAGTCCTTAAAGATCATCCATTTCCAACCCTGCTGCATGGACGGGAACCCCTCCTGCTAGCTCATGGTGCTCAGAGCCCCATCCAGCCTGGCCTTGAACACTTCCAGGGATGGAGCAGCCAAAACTTCTCTGGGCAGCCTCCTCTAGTTTGTGACTATCCTTACACTAAAGAACTTTTTCATACTTCCTAAGCACAAGTACAGGCTGGGCAGTGACTGGCTGCAGAGTAGCCCTGAGGAGAGGGACCTGGGGGTGCTTGTGGACAAAAGGCTCAGCATGAGCCAGCAGTGTGCACTTGTGGCCCAGAAGGCAAACTGGATCCTGGGCTGCATCAGGAGAAGTGTGGCCAGCAGGTCGAGGGAGGTGATTCTCCCCCTCTACTNAACCCAGACTGACTGTGTGACTTGGTCTGGGTGATCCTGCTGTGGCAGGGCGATTGGACTAGATGATCTTTCGAGGTCCCTTCCAATCCCTAATGATTCTATGATTCTATAATCTCCAACCTAAATCCTCTCCTCTTTCAGTTTAAAACCCTTAGCCATTGTCCTCTCAACCCCTGCCCTTGTAAAAAGTCCCTGCCCAGCTTTCCTGTAGCCCCCTTCAGATACTGGAAGACCACTATGATGTCCTTTCTCTATTTTGGTAAAGGGCAAGGAGGTAGGAATGCCCAGCTCTGTGCCAATCTAATAGAGGTCTGACAGTGAACCCCAAAACCAGTTCCGTATGCACTTCTGGAGTAGTTCTGCCAGGCTCTAGCCAGCCTTCTGAGGAAAGGGTTTTCTTTCTATAGAAAAGTTGTATCCACTTGTTTGGACAACAGCTGACTTTTAATTTTCCTTCTGCTACTCAGTTCCTGGTGTTCCCTCTCAGAAATACGCCCAGAAATACGCTTGAAGATATTTTGCTTGGTGCCAAAAGATGTTGAGCTTTGTGTTCTCACAATTCAGTCCAACAAAAACTTGCCTGTTCCATCAACCAATTAGTTTAGCCTAAAAGAAAAGTGTCTTAAGGTAACCACACAAAGTGGTCAATAGGTTAATTGGTGGTGGCCAGCTGCCATGTAGACCAGAAGCATAAGGTTACAGGATATTGTGGCTACAGGTTGAGTTTATCAAGGCTTGCTGGGTGAGGTGTGCTGGATGAGGCCAGCATCGCGTTCCCTCGAGGGCTGGAGCTTGTACCATTGACTTGGAATTGGTCAAAGTTTAGTTATGAAAAAAAGACAAAACCCCAAACAACCCAAAAAAATCCACAATCAAAAACAACCAAGCGAAGGAAGATAACCCACCTGTAACAAAAACACAAGCAGGTAACAGAAGCCCCCTTTAACCTGTATTGGGAAGAAAAGCAGGTACCTGTTGCCAGTGAAGTCTCTTTGCTCTGTAAGAGGTTAAACAGATCAGGACAAATGTGCAGGGTGGGCTGAGTGGAACAATACATGTTCAGATGGAACCCAAAACCTCTGAATGGGGTAGACACCTGTCCTCTGTTACTGCACTGTGGGGACAGCGTGGCAGGTGAACGCAGGGCTCGTCTCTGCCTTGTGAGAGCACTTGGAAGAAGAAGTGACAGGGAATTGTGTGAAGGTGAGTGATGGGTATTAGTGGCTTAATACTAGGGTTTTATGGAGAGCTCCTTTGATTACAAGAAATGGGGCTGGAAAAGCAGAGCTAGGAAAGACTAGAGATCCCATAATATGTCATGGAATTAGTTGATCATAAGGAATGTAGTTACTAAGGAATTGGTTGAAAATCACATCATTTCTTAAGGTTAACTGCTGTAAGAACCCTGAACACTTCACCCTGACCATAGCTTCCAGCAGTGTGTCCAGAACCAGAGGGAAGGGCTTCAAGCTTCAACAGGGGAGGTTTAGACTGGACATCAGGAAGAAATGCTTCATGGAGAGAGCAGTCAGGCACTGGAATGGGCTGCCCAGGGTGGTGGTTGAGTCACCATCCCTGGATGTGTTTAAAAGTCACTTAGATGTAGTGTTGGGGGATCTGCTTTAGAGGTGAACTTGTGGATTAGGGTTGAAGGTTGGACCCAATGATCCCAAGGGTCTTTTCCAACCGGGATGATTCTATGATTCTCTGTGATTCTCCTCTTTCTTTGCAGAATTACTTTGTGTCAGGAAAACTGGAACTTTGTGAGAATTTGCTCTATTACAACCCAGTTTTGAAGTGTTAAAATGCCTACATCTGAGCCCACTGAAACATGATTTGTCTTGTAGGAGGTGGTGAATATGTACCCATTTCAGATGCACAGCATCGCACTGTCCACGTTTGCCTCCTTGATAGGGCCGTTTGGAGGATTCTTTGCCAGTGGATTTAAAAGAGCCTTCAAAATCAAGGTGTGTAGGTGACTCCTGCGAGCCAGTTTTGTTTGATTTTTCTCTCTGAATTGGATGACTTGGTGGCTTGGGGTTGGTCTGGGGGTTTTGTGTCATTTATTGTAGTTCCTCGTGTTTCTACTAAGCTGCAAAGATGTTTGACCTGCTTTCTAGCATCAGCAGCACATCTAAAGTAAGTTTGTTTTGTATGCCTGCGTTACTCCTGAAGCTTTGCTTAATCAGTACGCGACTCCAGCGTTGGGAATGCGAACGGCACAGCCTGCCTGCTGTCACACCTGTACAGCCGGGTAGCCAGAGGCTGATGTGCAGTGGGCTTTGGGCAGAAACAAGCACTTCTGCAAAGCAACACTTAAAGTAGAACACCACAAAGAAGATTCCATTTTTCAGACAGTAAGTTGGGGGGGTTTTTTCAGTACTTCTGGCTCCAGAAGTGGTGACCGAAGGGCTGTTGGAAAGACAGGTGCTGTGGAATGGGTACTGAGGGCAGGGTGTGGGTCAGGTTAGACGCTCCGTGTGCCTGCCCAGGGCTGGATGGCACCAGCACGGGCTGATTTAAGTGGCTGGCAGTTTGCCCATGTGGCTAAGATAAGGGATTTTCTCCAGCAAGTGCACAAGAGATTGTGGGTGACAAAAAGGATACACGAGGGTAGCTGGGCTGATCAAAGTGCTGTGTACAGCCAAGGTCAGGCAGCACACAAGTAGTGAATCCAGCTTCATGTGCACTGGACATGTAGTTTTTGTAAGGAGGGCTACTATTTTCACCATGGGGTTTTCATGTCACATCAACTACATTTCTGTTCACTGTGGTTTGAATCCAGTGAAGAGAATGAGCGGTGGAGAGGGCAGCGTGGCTTGCGCAGCCCATCTTAGACAGTGGGGAGGCTCCTGTGTTACTTCTCCGGCAGCAGGTCCATGCTCCCTGCCACAAGCGCTTCAGCGGCAGCTGCCGGTCACGGACAAGGGCACGTGTGCGTTAAAGGGGAGAGAGAGCCTCTGCAGAGGCACAACGTGCCCGCCGTTAGCGTGAGAGGCTGACTCCCTACCAGGTGCATGAGTCTCCTCACTCCTGCCACACTTGCTCCTGACCCACTGCCGTCCACGTGTGTGATACCACGGAGAAGTTGCCTTGACACCTTCTCATGGCTTACTCACCCGTGCAGTTAACCACCCCTTTCATGCAGGGGAAGCTCCTGAGCTCAGCGCAGTGAACGTGTAGCTGAACTGCAGCCCGACCCTGCTGCTGTCGGTGCTGCCTCGTGCTGCATTCAAAATGCTGACTGTGACTTTTTTTCCCCCTCCTGCCCATTTAAAGGATTTTGCAGACACAATCCCTGGGCACGGTGGCATAATGGACCGCTTCGACTGTCAGTACTTGATGGCCACTTTTGTTCACGTCTACATCACCAGTTTCATCAGGTAGGGGCTGTTTGCCACGTCAGCTGCTTCAGCTCGCGTGGGAGCTGCGCCCGGGTCACCGTACGAGCTGCACGGTCGGCGTATCAGAGCTTGCGGGCTTCTCAGCCTGCTTCAGACACAGAACTGTGAAGAAAACACATGTCACTGCCTGGGGTTCGTGTCAGGTTCCAGCTGGGCCTTAATGCTTTTGTGACTCCTGTAAGCTGTGTATCCTGTATGCCAGAAACAGCCCTGCAGTAGCCTCTTAGGAGCTTCACAGAAGAATTTGCTGATTGCAGGGAGGGATGATGATGGGGTTTTAGGCAGGAGGGTTGCTGCAGCATTTGCTTCCCCCACGTGTAGGCTGTAAGGCTGCAGCTCCTTGTGAAGTTTCAGTATTTCTCAGTTGCTTGACTCAGTGTTTCCATTAAGATGAGAACACCTTGGTTAAAGAGAGAAGACACCCCTTAAAAATACCGTTCCTCTTCCGTGAACCGGAGCAGGTTTGAAGAGACGCAGGGAATGACGGTTCTCTTACGCAATCACAGAAAGTTATGGGGGGGGGGGACCTCTAGAGAGGGATAGTTACGGGTAGGAAGGGATCTCCAGGCCAATCCCCCTGCCAGAGCAGGATCACCGAGGGTACATCACAGAGAGAAGGTGTTCAGGTGGGTTTTGAATGTCTTCAGAGCAGCAGACTCCACAGCCTCTCTGGGCAGCCTGTTCCATGTTCAGTCATTTTAGTTCTTGGGCCAGTGGGGGGAATCAGGGAGCTTTAGGCGTCCAGACTGGTAGATGCCTTTAGATTTGTAAATGCGTAGAGCTAAATAATTATTAGGTACCCAATAAGCAAAAGATCCTCTGTCCATCTTGAGAAGTAAACTGTAGGCAAGGGGCCAGCTAGAGACGAGGCTGTTTTTACAACAGCTGGGTTGATTTGCAGCGCTCTCTGCCAGCACGGCCGCCTTTCCGTTCAGCTCGCCGGGTGCCAGCTTGGCTTTGCATCGACACGAGAAGCTTCGCTGAGAAAAAATGTGGGCTACAGTGATCAAGGATGAATCAATGAATCTCCTAGTTGTCTCCTTTTGACATCAAATACCAGAAATGCTTAAAGCTTCTGCTCAGATTGAACTAAGGAGCACGCTCTGCTCGCAGTGCTCGCCCCTGCGTCCTGGGGAGCGTAGGCTGGGGGCAGTCCAGACCTTAATGCCCACAACATAGGGAAGGGATTATCTGTGCAGCAAGCAGAGAATGGGAAAATGTCAACGAGTTTCCTCAGAGCTGCTAAGCACAACTTTTTTGTTCTTTTTTCATTCACAGGGGTCCAAATCCCAGCAAATTACTGAAACAACTGTTGATACTTCAGCCTGAGCAACAACTCAGTGTGTACAAAACCTTGAAGTCTCATCTGCTCGAGAAAGGGATCCTACAGCCTTCTATGAGAGGGTAGCTTGTGGAAACAGAGATCTAGGAGAAACCTCCCTTCACGAGAAGCCTGTGGAAAAGCTTCATGAACGTGCACACAGATAGTAGCTACCGAGAGAGTATGGAGTGGGCTGGGAGAGGAGGGTGTTTCCTGAGATGAGTGTGGATGCTGTGACTTCTGTGAGGGGGCAGACCATCTCCTCCTCCTAAAGAAGCACCAGTGCTGCGAGTTTTGCTGCTAGGCTGGATGGCAGCAGTCTTCCTTCAGCACCCAGCCTGACAGGCTTTGGGTTTAAAAAGCCACTTCACAAAATGCGCTGTTGGTTTTCGATGCAACATTTAATATTGTACATTTTGGTCTGCAGTGGTTACTGAGGCATAAACAACAGAGGCAGGCAGTCCACTTCTCTGCAGGCCAGTGCTGAAGTCACCATTAGCCAGAGAACACTTGTTAGCCCAGTCAAAGGTGCACTTGTGGCCTGCTGCAGCAGGCTGCTTGGATTTACTGAATCCCTATGAAGGTTAAACCTGGCACTGTTTTCAGTTCAACTCTTTCATTCTTTCAGGAGGAAAGGGCCTTTACTGAAGCACACACCCTCTTTCACAGAAAGAGTAGCCAGGCCTTGGAACAAGCTGCCCAGGGAGGGGCACCATCCCCGGATGTGTTTGAAGGTCATTTAGATGTGGTGCTCAGAGAAATGGTTTACTGGTGACCCTGGTAGTGTTGGGTTAATGGTTGGGCTTGGTGATCTCAAGAGTCTTTTCCAACCTGAACGATTCTGGTGCCTGGGCTCTTTGAGCTGTGGAGCTGCTTTTAGTTTCATTAATATTACACAGTATAAACAAGCACCTGCATCCCAGAGTAGAGACTACCTGAGAAAAGGGGATTCTTTGACCCAGTAAACAGACTGGGGAGAATCTAGAGTTTAAGCCCTTGGTGTCGACATCCTGGTCAGTGTCTGGGGCCTTATACCTAGGGGCTCCTAACTGCCGTGCAGAATGGGGGTATTTCTTTACGAAAGCACTTTGAGGCCCTGAGTCAAGAGCTGCAGAGCTGTTTCACTAGGGTGTTACTCGGTGAAGGCAGTAACGCTTACATCAGGGATGTACACAGCGTGGGATGGGACGCATGGTGCTTCTGCTGTGTGTTCTTGTTTGGTAAGAAGATCCTCAAGCACGCGTGGGTTACGACAGGGGTGTCTGAATGGAGCATTTGCACAGAGAACAGCTATTCTGTAGGCTTAGCAAGGCATCTGAGGGAAGCTGGTGCGCTCTCATCCGCAGTTGGAGCTGCTGGCTAGCACTTTTCATCATGTGGCATGTCCTGCTGCAAGTAAAAACAGGAAGGTCTGAGACTACAGGCCTGACTCCTGTACAGGCAGAAAGCACAAATGCCAATCTTGTTCTGGGATGCTGTAATTTGATATAAAATTCCATTTTTCCAGCTAATTGTAAATACGTTTCTCCTGCAGGTAACGTACCGATGCCACACATACGTGTGCGTGTGTGCGTGTGTGTGTACAGATGTGAAATATTAAGGGCTGTATGTATGTATATATAGACAGATTTTAAATGTATAGTTAAAATCTTCAATGGTTGGTGCTACGTGAGCCTAACAACACGGAGCTAATCAGTGGGTGATGAGCTGTGTCTATGAAATTCAGACCGCTTTCTGTGGAGTGTTGTGCAGGTGAGACCACCACGCACCCCATGTGGCACTCAGGCCAGGGCAGTGTGTGGACAGCTTGGGTACAGAAGAGCACCCCTGTATGTGGGTGTGAAATGAAATGAAAGCCTGAAGTCATTCCTGGTGATGTCAGGTGTTGACAGAATGAAATCCTGCCTGACCTGGAGATTACAGAGTGCTGCTGAAAGAACAATCCACACGGGGAGCTTCGCTTACTCATTGGAGGGGGCTGCGTTTGTTCCAGCCCTTCCACTGGAAGAGTGGTAGAGCTTGAGGTGAAAAGGTAGCAGAGTGAGATGTGTAGAAAGATGCTTTTTAAAAGGAGAATGGAAATGGAGAGGGCAACCATAGTAGCATACCTGGAAATCTTTCGGATGAGGCTTTGGTTATATATGAGACTCGGGTACAAGATTATGACAAAACACAGCCGAACTGGAGTCTGTCTGTCTTTTATTAGAAGTCTTTAAAGAAAGAACTAAAAATTATATACAGAATGAATAAACATATACATATATATATATATATATATATATAAAGGTACTTGTAACTTTGGAAACTTGAACTTTTTAGTGTTAATTTTCCAGCATGTATGATAAACTTTTGCATTTAATGTTACTGAGCATTTGAAACCAATCGCTAGCTATTTGCACAACAGGGAGTTCAGCACTGTGATTCCCTGGGCAGCCTTAAAACGACGAAGGGGTCACTTCTCGACTCACTCACCAGTTTTCTGGACAGGGCAGCAGCTTCCTGCTGGCTTTGGCGTGGTGTAACTACAACTCAGCAGGACGTGTCTCAGTGAGGTGGCCACTGTGCCGTGCATTGGTGGATGGATGAGGGCAGAGCCGTGGATGTGGTCTATCTTGACTTAAGAAAGGCATTTGACACGGTCTCTCACAGCATCCTTACAGCCAAACTGAGGCAGTGTGGCCTAGATTTTCGGGTAGTGAGGTGGATTGTAAACTGGCTACAGGGTAGAAGTCAGAGAGTGGTGGTCAATGGGACAGAGTCTAGTTGGAGGCCTGTATCTAGTGGAGTGCCCCAGGGATCGGTGCTGGGACCAGTCCTGTTCAATCTATTCATTGATGACTTGGATGAGGGGTTGGCATGCACTGTCAGCAAGTTTGCTGATGACACAAAGCTGGGTGGTGTCACCGACACCCCAGCAGACTGTGCTGTCATTCAGTGAGATCTGGATAGGCTGGAGAGCTGGGCAGAGAAAAATCTAATGAAGTATAACAAGAGTAAGTGCAGAGTCTTGCATCTGGGCAAGAACAACCCCAGGTNATGGAACTGGGCTGTTCTCGGTGTCATGTAGTGATAGGACAAGGGGCAATGGTTGTAAGCTGGAACACGGGAGGTTCCACATCAACCTGAGAAGGAACTTCTTCATGGTGAGAGAATCATAGAATCCGTAATGATTCTATGATTCTACCCCTCAGTCCAACTGTGACCAACAGGAAGCTCTTCTCTGCGTTACTGATGCTTTTCACTTGCACTTTGTTTCCCAGTTGCTATCATGAATTGCCAAGTCTATGATGTAAACAGTGTAAATGCCTGACGTGTGTACACGTATGGAGAGACAGAGAGACATCTCACGTCTGGTTTCGTTTGAATCTTTTGATCACTGAAGCAGCCACTGTAAAAAAGTAACTCAATAAAACTGGTACAGAAATCTTCCTGTCTTCCACATCCTGCAGCAGGCACAGTGGATCTGTATTCCTTTGAGTTATTCCTTCATACCAAAGCCTGCTACTGCCTTCCTACCTCTCAAAACTTGAGGCCATCCTTGCCTGTTCTTGCGAGCAGCTTGTCCGGGGTGCATCATGCAAAGCAGCCATCTCTTCCAAAAAACTTACCCAAAAACATCATGTTGCTCCCCTGCTGAGTGGATGGGACACAGCGGTCAGTGCTGTGGTCACTGTGGCTACCTGGAGTCCACAGAGGAGCAATGCTTTCACTGTCCACTGCACTCACTTCCCTCTGTGCAGGAAGTGCTGCTGCCTGTGGCCCGTCACAGGGAGAGGCTGGAAGAAGCTGCTGTTAGCATCCCAGCCTGATCTTGGCTTTCTTCATCCTCCCCGTGGTTCACAACCAGGCAGAGAGGTCGCTCACTGGGGCCAGACTGAACACCCACACATGCTCTTGCTGCACTGACGAGGTCCATGCACGGGGCACATGCTGGGGTGCGCAGGCAGGGCTTTCTCTTGTGTTTGGGTTCTTCCCTGCCACAAGGACAGCTCTGCTGCTTCTGGCAACCCCACCGGTCACTCTTGCTTCCACTACAGGTATCTGCAAAGCACTGGATGGAGGGAAGGGTGCTGCAAAGCCAAGACGAAGGCATTGATGGAGGGCTCTGCAACTCCTCTTCCCTCCTGCTCCATCCTGCCTCTGGAAACACGCGCAGTCTGTACGTTTGCTGGGTTCCAGGGTAGGCAGATGCGCCTGTTTTGGAAGCCCGCTGGCCCCTGCTGGTCCAGCCTTGTCAGTACTCACCTTCTGATGAGTAGGTGTGATGGGCCAGCAGCCTCCTCCCTGCTCTCCCGTTCTCTGAAAAACAAGTATCTCCCACAGCGGGAACAGAAAACGGGGGGTAGCGCAGCACGGCGGGGCTATCTACTACCGGATGGGCAATCTGGAAGCAGAGGGGGTGGCCACAGGCAGCTCCCGTCCGGCTGCGGAGGAGAGGCGACGCGCAGCCCTGCGCTCTGATGCCCAGCCCAGTCCGCCTGCTCTCTCCTGCGAGATCTCCTTCACTCCCTCGGCGGGGCTGGGTGACCTCGCATCAGCCGCCGGCGGTGCATCGACGGGGGTTCCGCATCTGCGCTTCTGCCTTCAACCCGGTCCAAGCGCGGCTCCGTTTTCGTGATGGGGAGGAGGGCTGCAGCGGTTCGGGTGCGCGGCGGACGGGGGAGCGCTCGCGGAGTGGAGCACCAGCAAGGTCCCGATCGCCCAGAGCTGGGCACAGGCTGTCCGGTGCCACTGGTGCTCCCTTCCCTCTCGTCTGGTGCGGCGCGGACGTGGGAGCGCCGGAGCGCGAGCACCCATCGCTGCGGCCCCGTGGCTAGCGCCCCCTACCGACCGGAGGCCAGAACTACACCCAGTTGCCCTTCGCGCAGACTTCTCCCCTTCCCTCATCTCCCTAAATTTCCCTTTTCTTTATTGTGAAGGTTTTCCCGTTGTTGTGGTGGTTTTTTCTTTCTTTTAAATTTATTTCATTTTGAATAAATTTTACAGCTGATTCTAGTTTTCAAATTTGTTTCTATCCCCTTCCTGGAATGGTGGGAAGGGGCTCCATCTCTTCTACAGTGTTCAAACCAGTACATGTTCCTTCTCTTTTAGGTCCTGAGTTCTTCACCTCCTGCAGCCCCAAACAAGCTGGATCATGAACACACCTGGTTGCTGAATTGCAGAGGAGCCTGTAGTGTCTGTTAAATACTCTCCAAGCACCCAGGAAATCTTGTCTGCACCACCTTGGGCTTCAGAAAACTGGAGACACACAGTGGGGCTGATGAGGAGCAGCTAAGGAGGCTGGGGCTGTTTAGCCTGAGGAAGAGGAGGCTGAGGGGAGAACTTGTCACCCTCTACAGCTACCTAAAAGGACTTTGTAGACAGATAGGTGCTGGTCTCTTCTCAAAGACCAGTAGTGATGGAACAGAGGGAAGAGCCAGAAGATGCACCAGGGGAGGTTTAGGCTGGACATTTTTTCACTGAAGGAGCAGTCAAGATACTGGAACAGGCTGCCCAGGGAGGAGGTTGAGTCAACATCCCCTGATGGGTTTAAAGGTTGTTTAGATGTGGTGCTTAGCGCAGGGTCTAGTGGTGAACTTGGTAGAGCTGGGCTGTTGGTTCGACTTGATCTCAAAGGTCTTTTCCAACCTCTTTTCTGTGGTTCCTGTGGCCTCCATCAACTTGCTGATGCTCTTCTGAAGAAAGGAAGGGGAAAGTTAAGGGTGAATTTTGTCCTGTTAGACAGATGACGTTTTCAATGTTACTTGGGGAGACACATGGAACTTTGACCTTCGGGTGACAGGACCCGTTCCAGGGATAAAGGTTCAGGGGGCAGCAGCAGAGCAGAGGAACTGGCCCAATAGCCAATGTGCAGTTGCAGCAGAGGGCATTAGTGACTGTTTGAAGCGTTGGCTCAGTTGTCTGGCACACCGTTGAAGCCATGCTGTGCAGAGACCCTTTGTCCAGCTTGTACTAGAACCTACCTGCGGCCAAAGCACAGCTGCTTTTGCTCTTGCAGATACTCCCCCAGTTATAAATGGGTGTTCAGTCCCATGGTTTAGCATTTCCAGCTTGCATAAACGCAGATGTAAATTTGAGACAGAGTAGCCCTGCGTCTCACAGGATGCCAGAGGCAGGTGGTGCTGCATCACCCGTAAACGCAGAATCATTTAGGCTGGAAAAGACTCTTGAAATCACAGTCTCATCACTGGCCCAGCACCGTCAAGCCCACCATTCATGTGCTGCTGAATGTCACAGGCACCATGATCGCACCCCGACCTCCCAGTCCTGACGTTCTGCCAGTCACAGGATCACGTTCTGGTGAGTAAAGGAGCAGGTGAGAAAGACAGGTGTCGTTTGGCTTTCGTTAGTGCAGACATATCCTTTGCAAGAGAACGTGAAGATGCAGCAGGTACCCTGACTTCCCTACAACAACAAAGTTTCAGCCCCATCTAATTGCCACCGGTTCGTGTGCGCTGGCCTAAGCTGAGGTGCAGCAGCAGCAATTTGCTTCCTCCTGTGACTGCTGCTTCCGTGCAGCGCAGCCGCCCCCAGGGCTCCTGGGCTGGGAACCAGTTCCACACACGGATGTCAGAGCAGGAGGGTAGGTTTCCACTTCGGCTGTCTTTGATCACGGGAAATGCTCCTTGTGCTCTCTGACAGGGGTCACACACACCTCTAAAGAAAACACCACAAAGAGCCCTGATTGCCCAATAACCCACATTGGCTACGAGCCCTACGAGCCCACGTGAGCCACTTCAGTTCGTGTGTGTACGTGAGGGGTGTGTGTTGCTCTGCATTCTTTGTCCCTGTGTCTGCTGTGACCAGCCATCGCACCGCCAAGCACTGGCTGGCCCACGGCATCTTGCAGAAGCCTTGTGGTGATGTGGAACTGGGTGTGAGCTGCCTACCTAGAATCATAGAATCATTAGGGATTGGAAGGGACCTTGAAAGAGCATCTAGTCCAATCCCCCTGCCACAGCAGGATCACCCAGACCAAGTCACACAGTCAGTCTGGGTGAGAAGGGACCTGTCACTGGCGAAGTCCGGGCTTGTGCTTGGTGCGTATCTTCCTAAGTGACTAGGGGCTGTAAAGCTGGCTGGCCCTCAGGCTTCCTGTCAAGGAGTATTAAGCCTCTATTGTTTGTGGAACTGTTGTACCTGGGAAGCCTGTAGCATGCACCAAGCAAAGGGACTTGGTTCCCGTGAGGAGAAAAGCATGTTTGTCTCAAATGCACCTAGAGAGATCCCGTCCCCTTGCGCCTTCTCCCCTTCTACACACGGCAACCCAATAATCGCTGCCTAGGGTACCACTAGAAGCCCCCCACACCCCTGGGGCCTGGCACGGGGGGAGGCTGTGCAGGTGGAGGAGGCAGTGGAGTGGAATGTTCCTCAGTGGCAGGCAGACACCCGGCTTGGACACAGTGCTGGATGGGGCAGCTCAGCATCGCTGCATCTGCCAGCAGCGTGGGCATGAGGCCAGAGCTGTGCCAAGTTTGCTGGGGTCATTTCAGCAAGGAGAAGGAGCCACAGTCCAGCAGTGCCCAGGTAGCTACAGGTGCTGCTGCCCCTGCCCTTCCTCTGAGGGCTCGTGGATCACAGGCTTGCTGGCCGCTTTGTGGAAGTGGTTAGTGCCTTTGTTCTGGTTTGGTTCGGGTGCCTTTTGCTGGGTTCCCCAGGGCCAAAAGGAGCACAGCTAAGCCTTCTGCTTTCCTCAGCTCCCGTGTCACAGCCAGTCCACACTGAGCACGGTACTGCAAGACACACAACCACCAGGCTGAGCATTTCTTCGGGGGAACAGAAAGAACAGAAGCAGCGTGTTTGCATGAGGATGTGTCTGTGGATGTTGTCTGCCTGGACTTCATTAAACCTTTGACACCATTTCCCACAGCACTGTCCTGGCAGAACTGGCTCCTTGTGGCTCGGACAGATGGACTCCTCACTGGATAAAAATCTGGCTGGATGGCAGAGAACTGCAGCTTCCAGGGAGACACGGGGCCCTCCCCTGCCAGGGGACTGGGGTGTGGAAACACTGAGGGCTGAGATTTCATCACCAAGGGTGACCCTCAAGGAGATGCTGCAGCCTATTGCTGCGGCTCACTGCCCTGCAGCCCTTCAGCTGAGCGTGGGGGGTGGAACTGGCACTTGCCTCACCGGAGACAAGGCCAGTTAGACACCATTTCTTCCATGCAGGACATCTCCAGGGGCTGTTGGGCTGCCCTGGGTGGAAGGGGGTGGGATGACAGACTCAGGTCACACTCACCCACCAAACCCGCACTCGCATTCACTGCTCAGTCAGCCCTTGACACCTGCTTCCCCCGAGTCCACACCGGGCAGGGCGCCGGCACCGCGCGCAGAGGCGGCGCTGGCTCAGAAGCAGTTGCGCGAGACGAGGGCCACGCTGATGGGCTCCACCCCGTGGCTGTGGGAGATAAATCCTTCTTCCCCAGGCTGGTGGTGCAGTCACTTCTTGCCTCTGTGCCATGAACAGCCCCTTGACAGCTCATGTGCTTCCAGATCCATGGGAAGCAGGGCCTACTGCTGCTGGCTCCCTAACGGCTGGTGTGTTGTGGGTGCTCAGAGCCAGATGATTTCTTTTATCAACTACCAGAACTCAACAGACTTTATAACTGATAAACCTATTAAAGTTGGACTCGGCGAGACCACAACAAGGTGAAGCATGAAACTCCACACTCCTGTTGTTGGTGGTGACCATGCATGAAGAGTTTCCCACAAATGACGTTCTCCATCACTCACTCTTTCCAAGATCTCTTCTGCTCAGCGGTGGATCACAGAATCATAGAATCATTGGGGATTGGAAGGGACCTCAAGAGATCATCCAGCCCAATCCCCCTGCCACAGCAGGATCACCTAGACCAAGTCACACAGGAACACATCCAGGTGGGTCTTAAACATCTCCAGTGAAGGAGACTCCACAACCTCCCTGGGCAGCCCCCTGCAGTGCTCTGTCACCCTCACTGTGGAGAAGTTCCTTCTAATATTGATGTGGAACCTCCTCTGTTCCAGCTCACACCCATTGCCCCTCATCCTAAGAAAGAAATATCTTGTAGACTTCTGCTGCTTACAAGCATTTTTCTGTGAAGACCTGTGTGTGGCAGGACACCAGAACGTCCAGTCTGCTGCAGGTAACCTCTGCTGCAGCCATTAGACCACAAACTGTAAATCTCTAGGAGAACATTTTAAATGTTGGGGGGCTTTAAAACTTACTACAGTCTGCAGAAACTCAAAACCCACAGAAGTTGAGCAGAATCTGCTTGCCAGAATCAAACAAGGTCTCTTTGTACACTTCGTGGTTGCTTTTAATTTGTGCAGAGACAGGGCCTGTGTTTAACAAGTTCTCCTGGCCCGTGGCCGGTTTGGCTTTGTGGCTGCACCGTCTGCGTGAACTCAGTGTGTGGTAGAGCTCCCAGTGATCTGATAATTGGAACGCTCCCAGGCTGAGCACTCGGAGGGCTTCCCTATGGGAGAAGGTCATCTGAGAGCTATTTCATCCACTCTTTTCTGCTTTTGCCCCCATCCTTCTGGAAGGGACTTTAAAACCAAAAGAGGTCACGGGCCAAGAAGCGCAGAGGGTTTTTCTTGACTGCCAGATCACTCGGAAGCGACCTGCCTGCAACTGTCCTGCAGCCACAAGTTGCTTCCAACCTGCACACTTACTCCTGTGCCTGAAAACTCCTACAAGCGAGCATCTGTGCTCAGCTGTGGCTGTGATGCCCAAGGGTGACCCATCACTGGAGACACTGATGGCCACAAGGCCGTGAGGAAAACCAGCTGAATCTCTTTGCTCCTGCCCTTAAGTTCGCTGGTGTTCCACTCGTAAGGTCAAGTAAGCAGTGACTGCATACGGAATCACAGTATCTCCACACCTGGAAAAGACCTTCAAGGTCATCAAGTCTGACCTTCTGCCCTGCAACCCCCAAGCACTGGCCCATCTCCTGAAATAGCAAGTCTGTCCATTTGTTGAACCCCTCCAGGGATGGTGCCTCCATCCCCTCCCTGGGCAGCCTGTTCCAAGGCCTCCCCACTGTTTCTGGGAAGACCTTTTTCCTAAGATCCAATCTGAACCTCCCCCAGCACGACATGACCCCTTTTCCTCTTATCCTATTGCTAGTCCCTAGGGAGAAGAGGCCAACAGTCACCTCACCACAGCCTCCCTTCAGGTAGTTGTAGTAGTGAGGTCAGGTCTCTCCTCAACCTTCTCTTCTCCAGGATGAACAGCCCCAGCTCCCTCAGCCTCTCACCATCAGACCTCTTCTCCAGACCCCTAATCAGTCCAGTTGTCCTTCTCTGCCCCCTCGACGTTCTATGGTGGCCAAAACCGACCCCAGTACTTGAGGTGTGGCCTCACCAGGGCCAAGTGTAGGGGCAGGATCGCCTCCTTGGTCCTGCTGGTCACACCAGCCAAGCGCTGCTACCACTGAACTGTTGAAAGCGGCGCAGTTAGTGTTTCCTAGACCTAAAAGCTCGGTGCGGCGGCCTCCGAGCCCGGTGAGGCAAGCCGCGAGCGCGAGCACTGAAGACGCGTGCGGTGATCTCTGGCTTCGTGCCCTCGCCAGAAGAGACGTCTGTGAAACGAGGGGGGTGTTTGCAAGGGGGACAGCGGTGAGGGGCAGGATGCCACGCGGCGCGAGTCGGCAGCGGGTTTCGAAGCCGCGTGTTCCTGCAGCGCTGAGGTGTAAGCCGGGCAGATGCTGCCACAAGGGTGCAGTGCCTTCGCGGCTCATCGCAGAGAGCTCTCCTCCTCCGGGGTCAGGCGATGATCTTTGCACCACGGGAGAGAAATGGGATTAACCCGAGCCAGCTCTGCACCACTGGAGAATGCAACAGTGTGCGGTGTGAGGGGAGGCTGAGCTTGGTCTTGTGCTCACAGACACCGTATTTCTGGAGACAACAGCAATCATCTCTGTTAAACTTGACCTACGTGAGAACAGAGTTGGGTTAACACAGTCACATCTGCTCAGACTGCACTTTTCATTCATTCTGAGTGGGGAATCACAGAACATCAGAGACTGGAAGGGACCTCGAAAGATCATCTAGTCCAATCCCCCCGCCACAGCAGCATCACCTAGATCGAGTTGCATGGGAACGTGTCCAGGTGGGTTTTAAATGTCTCCAGAGAAGGAGACTCCACAGCCCTTCCAGTTCTCCCAGCCTGTTTCAGTGTTCAGTCACCCTCACCATGAAGAAGTTCCTTCTGGTATTTACGTGGAACCTCCTGTGTTTCAGCTCACACCCATTGCCCCTTGTCCTATCACTAGATGCCCCTGAGAAGATCCTGGCTCCATCATCCTGACATCCACCTTTTTCACATTTATCAACATTCATGGGGTCACCCCTCAGTCTCCTTTTTTTCAAAGCTAAAGAGACCCAGCTCCCTCAGCCTTTCCTCGTCACGGGTATGTTCCACTCCCTTCGTCATCTTTATGGCTCTGCGCTGGACCCTCTCAAGCAGTTCTGTCTCCTTCTAGAACTCAGGGGCCCAGAACTGGACACAATACTCCAGATGTGGTCTCACCAGGGCAGAGTAGGCGGGGAGGAGGATCTCTCTCTTGATCTACTAACCACCCCTCTTCTGATCCACCCCAGGATGCCATTGGCCTTCTTGGCTACTAAGGCACATTGCTGGCTCATGGTCATCCTGCTGTCCACCAGGACCCCCAGGTCCCTTTCTCCTGCACTGCTCTCCAACAGGTCAGTCCCCAGCCCGTCCTGGTACCTGGGGTTGTTGTTGCTGAGATGCAAGACTCTACACTTACCCTTGTTACAGTTCATTCAGTGTCTCTCTGCCCAGCTCTCCAGCCTGTCCAGGTCATGTGGGACGGCAGCACAGCCTGCTGGGGTGTTGGCCACCATTGTTTTACTGGGGATTGCTACAGAAGTTCTGCACAACTTCTCAGTTGCTTGTGCTTGGCTATCACATTCTGAATTCAGTAGTTTCTTGGGTTAGACGTTGCCCTGATCAGCACCGAGCCCTGCTCCCTGCCCAGCAGTTGGTAAGGGGATGTGTTAGCCTTTGCAGGCTGTTAAGTAGAGCGGTCCATTGGCTTTTTCACACTGTTTTTATTTAAAACCAAGCAGACAGAACAGTCCAGCAGCAAGCTTGCAGCAAGGTTTTTGGGGGGACGTTGGGGACGCCTTCACAGGGTTCCCGAGAGAGCGGCAGCTGAAGCAGCCGCTGAAGTGCAGAGCTTCCACCCGAGGCTGATGAACCACACTGGGTTTTGGCCATCCTGGTGAAGCTTGTCTCTGTTTGTCTGACTGAAGGGTCTCATCTGTCGGCTTCAGAGCGCAGCCCTACGTTCCATGAAATTCAGACTAGCTTTTGTGAGCGTCACTCGATTTTTTCAGGGGCTAGGAGAGAGAAGGGGAGGAAGTGTAGTTAGTGGCTGTCTCCAGAAAAAGCTACTTGCAGCTTCAGAGCAGACACTGACTCCCTCCTCCTACTTGCAGTCAGCTCCCCACTTGCAAGCTGCCTGCATCCCTGCTGCAGAATCCACCTGTTCAGCTGTGAAACACAGACGGGGCCGAGCATCTCATCTGAAGGGCTCTGCAAAAAATGCCTCAAAGAGCTCACGTTCCAACGGCCCTGAAGGCAAGCGGGCAGCCCACGGCACTGAGCGGAGCCACGCCGAGCCACAGCACCCAGCCCAACACCCACAGCACTGAGTCTGCAGTGTGCTGCCTAAGTTAGCTGGATCGCAGCCCAGAATTCCCAACCCTGAGAAGAAGATGATCCTTCCCCAGAATTAACCATCAAACCCCTGATCAAATGAAGAAGGGTGTCGTTACAAGCCAGGCTGTGGCTCTGCAAACAAAGCCATATATCAGGATGGGTGCTGTAAGCTGTGGCCAGTGACTTGCAGTGGACCCTGCAAACGAGGCACTACATCAGGACGAGGTGTGGTAACCTGACAGCAGAGCTCAGAGGGGCCAGTTAAAGCCCAGAGCCATGAGCAGCTGGACTGGAACCCAAACAGAGCAATTGCCTAAGGAACTTGGGACCTTTCCAGTGCAGTCTGCAGGTATGACAGAGCTGTGAGTGCTGACGGCTGCACCCCGGGTGGTTAAAGTGATTCGTGATCCTTGGATGTCTGGTGGGAAGGGAGGAGGTGCTAAGAGGGTGTGCAGCAGGCAGACCAGGCAGCCCACACACCCTGAGTACAGCCAGCGGGGGAAGGGGAGGGTAACCTGCGGTGGGACACTCAGGTAACGTGAGGCTGTGCCCTCCAGCAGGCTGAGAGGTCCCACGGGAATGTTTTGCCAGGGTGCTCTCCCTTTACTCAAGTGAAGTTAACTCTTGTAGGACTCTGTGGTGTGACTACTGATCTCTGACGGCAGGATTGTCCGTACAACACCGAGTAAACACCTAACTGACAGCTCATCTCTGTGCAGTAGCTTAACCTGTGCTGGCACCACATCTTTGCACACCAGCAGGCTGCGTGTCTCCTGCAGCTCTGGGCTGATGATATTTCCAAGTCAGCTACTTGTGGTCCTCAGCTGCTCACTGAGCAAAAAGCCAGTGTTGTGTGTGTTTTCAGAGGGGATGAGGGAAGAAGCACGTGAAGGTTTTCTGTATACCTTGAGATGACCCCAAAGGAAAGCAGCTGTGCAGAGGAGACAGCGTGGAGATCTGTTCCTCTGATCCAAGGTGCTCCCGTGCACCCGTGTGCTGTGTCTGGCCATGGGAAGGACTGTGCAGCCAAACCCAGCACCCAGTTGGAGCTATTCAAGCACATAAATGATAATCTTTAGGCCATCTCCATTTTTTACTCAACTCATAAAACATTCCCCTCACCAAAAAGCTCTGTGTTCGTCCCTCTTCCAAGCTCTTTCAAGCAGTGCTCTCCCCTTGAAACCTACCTCTGAAAAATCCCGTCTGCATTCTGCACCCCTTGCAACCTGCCTCCAAAAAATCCCTTCTGCAGCCTGGAAGACACAGTTCCTCTTTCTCCAAGTCACTGCTCATAGGCAGAAAAAAACCCTAAGCTGGGGTGTGTGTGCAGCAGCAGGGCACTGCCACCCCTGCAGCACCTGCAGGAAGTCAGCTCGGGCCAGGCTCTCCAGGCACGGGGTCTGTGGTGCCTGCTGCTGGGCGCAGGGCAGCCTCATCTTTGCAGATCCTGGTGGGCACCGCAAGAGGACCAGTTTGCCAGATGGACTGCTGTGCTTCAGAAGCCAAGCAGCTCTCTGTGACAGAAAAAAATACGAGTCTGGCCTGACTTCAGCCCTCTGGCGGGTGGTGAGAACGTGCTGAGATGCTGCCGAGGCTGGATGCGATGTCTTGGTGCGCTGGTGCTACAGCATGGCCGTGTTGGCATTGCCCTGGAAACGGTGCCTCTGGAGACTGCTGGTGGCAAAGGGACAACTGGAAGGCATGGGAAAGCTGCAGATGGTGGGCATGTGCTGTGTGGGAAGCATGTAAATTGCTCAGTAAGCCTCTAGGAATGGTGATGGAAGTCTTACGTGGTAGAGAGTTTCCTTGGGTGTCTCAGGAGGGACTTTTATCCCCACAGTGCGAGCTAGAGCCTGCACAAAATATCCACATTATTTCTGGAGAGAGATCGAGCTGCCTCCCAGTTCCGGGTGAACCTGACGGGCAGAAATGGGAACACAATAGCATTTGTGGGTCACATCACACAATACCCTACTGCAGCAGGGACACCTACACCACCAAGTCCTGTTGACAATGCAGCCCTGACTTTGCAAGCTATTTTGCTACTGGAAAGTGGCCACAGAATGTGGTTCCTTTCTCAGAGCACTGAGGTGTGTAAACTGTGCTTTTGATTCTGTCTTGTCTTCAGGACGTCTTGTAAGGAAAGAGGAATCCTGTAACTTGAAACTATTGTGATTATTTTTTTCCCCAGCTAATATCTCTTGCTTAAGGTCGTAACATTCATAAAGGTTCAAGTCCCCCAAATTAATCCAATACTCTGTCTACTACAAATTCAGATACGAGCATGAATTGTGCTGCCAACTCAGGATGTTCCATGGTGTAGTCCTGCTGTTTAAATTTGCTTTGTTTTTCCATTGGACTGGCTGTTGTAGTAGGATCACAGTAGCACAGTATATAAGGGATTGGAAGGGACCTCAGAAGTTCATCCAGTTCAATCCCCCTGCCACAGCAGGACCACCAAGTCACACAGGAACGCATCCAGGTGGGTTTTAAACATCTCCAGAGAAGGAGAATCCACAACCACCTTGGGCAACCCATTCCACTGCTGTCAACCTCACTGTGAAAAAGTTCCTTCTGATATTTATATGGAACCTCCTATGTTTGAGTTTACAACCATTGCCCTTTGTCCTATCACTAGATGCCCCTGAGAAGATCCTGGCTCCATCCTGACACCCACCTTTTTCATATTTATCAACATTCATGGGGTCACCCCTCATTTTCCTTTTTCCAAGCTAAAGAGACCCAGCTCCCTCAGCCTTTCCTCATCACGGCGATGTTCCACTCCCTTCATCATCTTTATGGCTCTGCGCTGGACTCTCTCAAGCAGTTCTGTCTCCTTCTAGAACTCAGGGGCCCAGAACTGGGCACAATATTCCAGTTGTGGTCTCATCAGGGCAGAGCAGAGGGGGAGATGGCCCCATGGATGTGAATCATGTCCTGCAAACAAGTGAGCCACAATAGCAAACACTCCCTGGAACAGAAGGACCCAGAGACTAACACAGCTAGCCACATGAAAATCACTAGATAACATCTGGAACTGGATGATCCTGTGGTCCCTTCTAACCCTGACTGATCCTATGACTTGGTCTGGGTGATCCTGCTGTGGCAGGGGGATCGGACTAGACGATCATTCAAGGTCCCTTCCAATCCCTAATGATTCTATTGTTCTGTATGATTCTATGACTGTGAGAGCATTAAGCTGTGTTTTGTTATCCTCAAGACCACTGAAATAAACTCAGGCCAAAGCTTGTCCCTGCGATGGTTTCACCTCTCTGGACACTGGAGGTCCTGCTCATTTTTACCTGATATTCTTCCACTTCTGTCACTAGGCAGGTCCCTCAAGAGTGATCCAGGGCAGTTCTGGATACTGGGTGCTGGGCTTAAGCCTGCTGACAAGTCTGGGCTCCTTCCAGCCACGTCTCACACAGCTTGCTCTGACGCTTAGCCACCTAGCAATCCACTGCAGAAAATTCTAACAATAATCTGCTTTTGGAATAGTCGGAAGTTTGGCTAATACGACATCTCTTTGGGCCACCTAGCCAGTGTGACACAGTTACTCAGCTTGGAGTGGAATGAAAACACTAATGTTTGAGACTACATGTCCTCCCAGTCTGTGACTGGAAGGGAGACTGCTGAAGGAAGTTGCTGTTAAGAAGGCTGCCCCAGGCACCGACAAACTTAAAACCAGTTCTATTATTAGCCCTTGGTTAGAAGGGCTTCACGTTGCCAGACTGATTCACGGGCAAGGGGCTGGCAAAGAAATGACTTCTCTCCAGCGAGCTGTGCACACACCCAACGCTCCAGACTCCCTCCGTGTCCTCACGAGCAATCCCAACGACGTTGAAGAGAACGTGGCTCCAAGCACTTTCAACACAGCGTTAGTCATAGGAGGATATAGATCTGCTTTGGGTGAAAATGTAGGGGGTTTGGGATCAAGTGCATAAGGAGTGGGTGCAGGTACACCGAGGCTAAGAAATAGAAAAAGTGTCTTGCCATGGAAACACTCAGTTTCTGGAACAGCCTTTCTGAAGTGACACCCAGCATCACACAGCTCATCTAGTAACTCCTCCTGTTTCCCACAAGACTTTACTGCTTCAGTCGAGATGTGGCCTGTTTTCAAAGGAGATCGTAGAATCATAGAACTAATAAGAAGCAGCAGGTAATAATGAATATTTTAACCAACATGTTCCTTGTTAATCTGTCCACTCCACAAAAGCTGGAATAGTGAATTAGAAGATTAGGTTTCTCTGAATTTATTTGGTCTCACAATTTTCTGTTCATCCTGAACCCTGCGCTGTGACAAACCCAGGCTGCCTGCAGGCATGTGGAATGGAAACCTGTGGAGCCAGAAGTTGTGTTCAATGGCATCAGTCACTCACCAGAAGAGAGAAAGTTTGCGCTGACTTTGCATCTTGATCAATCAGACACTTTATCTGAAGTGGGAAAGTACACACTGAGGCAGTTACAAGTTTTAGTTATAGCTCCTCACTTGTAAACCTGTTCCTTCTCTTTTCTCTGCAGAGTTGTACAAGAAGCTGTTTGGCAGACTCTCTGGTCCTTAGCTTGTTCTGTGAGCTTGAGGCTGATTTTGGATCAGAGTATCTTCCTGGGAAATCGGTGGTGGTGTGGGAGTGCTTTGATCTGCGCGAGCGGATTGTAGGCCTGAGGTTCTGCAAACACTTTGCTGCAAAATTGTTGTGTTTAAAAATAGACTAAATAACCCACTTCATTCAGTTCTCTTCCAGTGGGAAGCTGACCCGCAGGCCTTGGTCATGGGACAAACAAATTGAAGTTCACAGTAACAGTCTTACAGCTACATCTGAAGAAGCGGAGCAATGGATGGCGTTTGACTTGATCAGCCATTTCAGCCTCTCCCAGGCACCATTATGGTTTTCTGTGAAAAGCTTCAAAAACAAAAATATCTTAGACAAAAATAACACTCCCTCATTCTAACACCACGGAGTGTCTCAGTGTGTATTTGGCACATCCCCGAGGCTGCATCAACCACAACCTGAAATAGGCTGCTGTGAAAGGTGAATCATAAAAAGAAGCAGCACAGAGCATCTCGTCCTGTGTCCTCCAAGGCTGCTGACATGTATTGATTAGGTACAACCTAGATCATCTACAGTGCTCACAGAGTCAAACAAGAGCATCAGAGGTTGTACAGTGACTGCCAAGGTCAAAATCAGTTCTGCAAAAGAAATGCATCAAGTCCTCATTCCGTTCAATCTTTTCACAAGACTTGATAGCAAAGAGCAGAGTGTTGGTTCCTCTTCAGATGTGCTGGGCAGATTTCAAGCTTCCTCCCATACACAGTAGTGAAATACAAATGGTGTTTGTGACAGAGGAGCACTTTGCAGTTGCTTGGCTTGAACTTTGTCCAAATAAACAAAGGCTGTGTTATTCTCTGGCCTAAGGGATTTTGGTTAAAAGCTGTTTTCCTAAGAACATCTGCCCTAAAGGCTGTATGAGTACAAATTAATCCTCTGGACAAACCATTGTAAAAGGCACTTTTTCAGCCCGTTTGTTTTGAGATAGGATGCTTGCCTTCACAAAGCAGCATTTCATGTGCCAGAATACCTTTGAACACCCAAAAGGCAGACGGAGGTCTGGAGGACTGACCCAGAAGCGCTCACACCAGTGCAGCCAAAGGATACCGCCAGGATAGCCTCACTCAGTCGCTTTTGGATTTTAATTTCTACAGAGGCAGCAGATGGCAGATCCCCCTCACTCCGAGTGTGATATCATCCTCTCAGATTCATTCCCAGGGTTTTCAGGCTGCCTAAGCCACAAAGACCTTGACTGAACTGCACCTTCTCTGTGATCATCGGCTCTTTTTCCCACTTCCATTGGATGGGTGGAGTCCCACGCAGATGGTCTGGATTCAGGCTTGTCTTTTGTCTCTGTGGTCCATGGGAATCAGCAGCATAGAGGCACGTGCACGTTTAGATCCAGTGCAGGTGGGGCTGAGCCCAACCTTTTCCATATCCACTAAGTAGCTCCCCGCCTTCTCCTGCTCGCATGCACAACGCAGCTCTTGCTTACAAACAAGTTTTTGTTCTCTTCTATGTTTTCAGGTGCCAGTTCTACCTGATGAGTTATGTGTGACAGGCTGTAGCCTCTGCAGCAAAACCTCTGTTCTGCACAAATAATCCCAGGAAGGACAGGGATCTGAGGCCCTAACTCTGCAAGCTATGGTTTCATTTACAGTTTTGGGGGCATCCTAAAGCTTCACAAGCTGGTACTTCTGTTGGCACACTAGCCTCTGTCCTGCTTCTTCCCTTCATCCTCATGTTCTTGCTTATAAATCCATTGTTGCTTTACTGGTGAGGTTGTAGTAGAAGAAAAAAGTCCAACATATTATGTTAATCTCCAAGAAACAAAATTCAAGAGTGGAGAATGTGTGAAGTCTGAACCCACAGCACTGGACACAAGTGTTTATTTGCTTGAACTGTGTGATAGCCCAAAGAGGAGATGGCTCTGGGGGGACCTTATTTGCAACCTTCCAGTCCGTGAAGGGGGCGTATTAGAAGGCTGGGAAAGACTGTTCACAAGGGCAGGGAATGATAGGATGAGGGGTCATGATCTGAAGCTGGAAAAGGGGAGGTTGAGGCTGGACATGAGGAAGTTCTTGAATCTGAGGGCTGTCTAGAGAGGTGGCGGAGGTCCCATCCCTCGAGCCATCCAAGGTCAGGCTGGCTGGGGCTCTGGGCAATCTGGTATGGTGAGTGATGTGCAGGGGGTGGACTAGACGACCTGTGGAGGTCTCTCCCAACCCTATGATTCTATTACTAACACCAACAGGCAGCAGAAGAAAGCCTATTTATTTGTCCTAAACGGGGCTGTACTGCTGGTCCCGGAGGGTGAAGCCTCCATTATTACCTGCACTGGGCCGCTGATGCTCCAGCACCCAGTACCGCCTTCAGCCAGCACGGGGTCAGCTTCCAGCGCCGGGCGAAGCAGCCAGTCGGTCCTTCCACACCGCGGGCGCGGCTCTGCTGCCGTCTCTATGGGGGGTGCGCGGCCGGCCGGTGCGCAACGCTAAGCGCGGTGCGGGGCCAAGTGCCCGCGTATCCCCCGTGCCGCTACTCCTAGTGTTCTTCCTCCCGCTTGCCTGTGCTTCCTTTAAGCGGATTTTTCTGAACTCCCGCGGCGGTTTCCCCGTCACTGGCTGCCCCAGCGCCCCGAGCGAGCGGCTGCGGGGACCGCGCTGCGACCTCAGCCCGGCGCCGGCTGCCGCGGATTCATCGCTTCGCTTCTGATGAGCAGCCTGTTGTTTCTCTGAAGAACGCACGGCACTAGGGTTTTCGATTTTAAATTTCAGCCAAGGTCAAGACGAGCATCGCGGGACAGCGACACGAGAACCTCCGCGGCTCCACCCCCTCTGTTCTATAATGACCAGAGCGGTCGCAAACAAGCAGAAAGCCGGGGGGGCACAGCACTTCTCGAAGGAAGCCAGGAGAATCTTGGGTGATGAAAGTACTAAGCTGTGTACATTTTAACAACAACGCTCTTTTCTTCCTTTAAAAATACTCTAATTTTTTAAAAGGCTACATTTCCCACAAATTGCCTGTCTTTCAGGTAGCTCCCCCCCCAGTTCTGGACTTGCTTGTAATTTGGTCTTAGCCAAAAGGACAGATGGACCTTTACTGCCCAAGATACGTGTAAGAGATAGAACAGAAGCATGCAAGTATCTCACCTGAAAAGTGTCTCATACTTCGGGGAGCTGTCCTGATATCAAACCCCAGAAATGCTGAGGGATAAGCTGAGCAAACTGAATGTACATAAATGAATCCATGGGCCCAGATGAGATGCACCCGTGTGTGTGCTGAGGGAGATGGCAAAAGTCATTGCTAGGCCACTCTCCATCATCTTTGCTAGGTCCTGGGAAACAGGAGAGGTGCCTAGGGACTGGAAAATAGCAAATGTTACCCCAGTCTTTAAAAAGGGAAAGAAGGAAGACCCAGGTAACTATAGACTGGTCAGCCTCACCTCCATCCCAGGAAAGGTGATGGAACAATTTGTTCTGGAGGCTGTCTCCAAGGCACATTAAGGACAGGAGGGTCATTAGGACAGTCAGCAGGGCTTCACCAAGGGGAAGTCGTGCTTGACCAGCCTGACAGCCTTTGATGAGGGCCTAACCAGGTGGATGGATGAGGGCAGAGAGGTGGATGTGGTCTATCTTGACTTCGGTAAGACATTTGACATGGTCTCACACAGCACCCTCACAGCCAAGCTGTGGACTGTGGACTGGATGATCGTGTAGTGAGGTGGATGGTGAACTGGCTGCAGGATAGAAGCCAGAGAGTAGTGGTCAATGGGGCAGAGTCTGGTTGGAGGCCTGTGTCTAGTGAAGTCCCCTGCCGCAGGTCACGCGCTGCTTAGCCATTGGCTATGATTGAGAGACGAGACACAGCTCGATGCAAGCAAGACGTCCGATTTCTTATACTCAAACATTAGTTTATATAAAGTTAGGATGAGCTGCGTGTTCTAAGCTAACTGGTTCTTAAGCCTATCCCTATATGATTGACATAACGATTCCAAGCATTTTATTGGTCAAAGATCTGACACCATGCGAACAATCAAACTCTGTTCTGACTACAAGTCACAGGAGCATCCTGTCTTGGCGCCTAGTCCTTGCTCAATACAATGTTGCAGAACTTTGCCGAGTCCTTGGTCTCATCCTTGGTCATAATCTTGTGGTCCATGCTATATTCAGTAATGAAGTGTAACAAGAGTAAGTGTAGAGTCTTGCATCTGGCAAGAACAACCCCAGGTACCAGTATAGGCTGGGGACTGACCTGCTGGAGAGCAGCGCAGGAGAAAGGGACCTTGGGGGTCCTGGTGGACAGCAGGGTGACTATGAGCCAGCAGTGTGCTCTTGTGGCCAAGAGGGCCAACAGCATCCTGGGGTGGATCAGAAACAGGGTGGTTAGCAGATGGAGAGAGGTTCTTTTCCCCTTCTACTCTGCAATAGTGAGACCACCTCTGAAGTATTGTGTCCAGTTCTGGGCCACTCAGTTTCAAGAAAGACATAGAGCTGCTGGAGGGTGTCCAGCGCAGAGCCATGAAGATGATGAAGGAAGAGGAGCACCTCCCTTATGAGGAGAGGCTGAGGGAGTTAGGTCTCTTTATGTTGGAGAAGAGAAGACTGAGGGGTGACCTCATTAATGTCTATAAATATTTGAAGGGTGGGTGTCAGGAAGATGGAGCCAGGTCCTTCTCAATGTCATCTAGTGAAAGGACAAGGGACAATGGGTGTGAGCTGGAACACAGAAGGTTCCACATCAATATCAGAAGGAACTTCTTCACAGTGAGGGTCATGGAGCATCAAAATGGGCTGCCCAGGGGGGTTATGGAGTCTTCTCTAGAGAAGTTTAAAACCCACCTGGATATGTTCCTGTGTGACTTAGTCTAGGTGACCCTGCTGTGTCAGGGGTATTGGACT
>VXBP01004147.1:157140-201534 GCA_013400115.1 Rhinopomastus cyanomelas
TTTAGGAAGGACATTGAGGTGCTTGAGCGTGTCCAGAGAAGGGCAACGAGGCTGGTGAGGGGCCTTGAGCACAAGCCCTATGAGGAGAGGCTGAGGGAGCTGGGATTGTTTAGCCTTGAGAAGAGGAGGCTCAGGGGAGACCTTATTGCTGTCTACAACTACCTGAGGGGTGGTTGTGGCCAGGAGGAGGTTGCTCTCTTCTCTCAGGCAGCCAGCACCAGAACAAGAGGACACAGCCTCAAGCTGCACCAGGGGAAATTTAGGCTTGAGGTGAGGAGAAAGTTCTTCACCGAGAGAGTCATTGGCCACTGGAATGGCCTGCCCAGGGAGGTGGTGGAGTCGCCATCTCTGGAGCTGTTCAAGGAAGGATTGGACGTGGCACTTGGTGCCATGGTCTAGCCTTGAGCTCTGTGGTGACAGGTTGGACATGATGATCTACGAGGTCTCTTCCGACCTTGGTAATACTGTGATACTGTGATACCACTGAAAGACAATTGAATTGGTGTACCCTCCTAACAAAGGAGCCAAAGAATTGTAAATGCTGGAAATGACTGATGAGTTGGGAAGGTTTTTATTAAAGGTTACTAGAATAACAGAATAGTCAATGAACTTCTAATGTTATAAGCTAACTATTTGGTGCTGTTTTCCTTTGGCAAGATGAAGAGGCAGAAATTCCATTAACCAGATGCTTTTTCTGAAGATAAGAGAAAATAAACAGGAGGAGCATAAGAAAGAGGATTACTGTGTCCTGTTGGAATACCTTAACTGGGTGATGTTTAGATCAGCAAAGAGATGTGTGAGGCATGGGGTAATAAATTGCTGGGACAAGATCTAAATCACTGGAAAAGGTGGGGGGGCATGTTATTGAAAACCCTCAAACCTCAAGGCCTCTAGAGATGACAAAAAGCAGAGCTCTGTCAGTTTCAGAGGGAGGGAAGAGGAGCTTAGAATTAATAGAAGATGTATGAATCAGTTAGGTATTTAAATTAGGAACCCTATAAACTATTCTAATCTGTTGTAAGTGGCACTTGCAAGGTATCCCATGTCCTTGCCAGGCCCAACACTGCATTGTAAATAAAATATTCCACTGCCACACAAAGTTTTTCCCTCCATATCATCAAAGGTGTATCTAACATAAACACATCCCCATGTTTTTTAATGCTTGATGCAATTCCTTCTGGTTAGTTGTTTGACGAAGCAGAAGAAAAATTACCTGCAAATAATTATTTTGCCTAACTACAGTACTGCAGTTACTAACTACAAACTATCTGAGAAAGATAAGCAGATTCCCATGACAAGCTTTCCAAGAGCTGTTGAGAAGGTAAGAAGAGTGGCTGGTATCACTCAGTATGGACCGTCACAGCTTGCCATGAGTTATTTTGGAACTGTGCCAACTGACCAAAACATACAGGCTATAAATAGGAATGCACTGAGCATTAACTGCACAAGGAGGAAAGAAACCAACAGGACTTGGCATGTCACAAAACTTGTGTGTAGTGTACAGCTCTCTCTGCCATCCTGCAGGGTTCAGGTGATTTCCTACTCTGTTTACCTGTGCTGATAAAAAATCTGAAACAACACCATCTCCATGGGCTTCCATCCTTGCTCAACAGAGTAGACAGATCTTGTTCACGTGTGGGAGGATATTTGCATCTTTCATATAAATTAAAGAGAGCTTCATTCGTTTTGTGAAGTGTAACTGCTATGTTAGTGTTCACGAGCTGCATCTTCCACAGTAAATGAAGTAACTGTAGGAACAAGCTGATGAAATCTTTGTTTCCTCTTGCTGCTGTCCAGAATGAAAATGTGCCCAGGAGGGGTAAATTCTGCCTAGTGAGCATGCATCATGGTTTTGCTTCAAGAACTTCCTAACCTTACTAACACAGGCATGCAAAGAAACGTGTGTTAGCTTTGAACGAACCAAGATACAGACCCCAGTTGTTTTGTAGTACAGCTCTCCACCAGCCTTGAGCTTAGTCTTCACTCCAGAGGAAAATTATTTCAGGCTGATGTGTGACAGAGTGTAATTCAACACACAGAGATTTCCTTCTGGGAATACATTACTCCATGATGTATACAAAACGTTTTGTATACATCAAAACCCTCAAAAGACATCCCCTGTAAGCAAATCTATGGCTTCACGTTTTGACCCTCCTCATTTTCTGTTCTTATTCTTGTAACATTTCTCACGTGGCCCTACCTGCGGACCACCGTGTTGGTGTTTTTCATTGCAGACAATTGCCATTGGTTCTGCTAGCAGAAATCGTATGCTTTGGGAAAGGGAGACTGAAAAGAGCAGTTGCATCGAGAGAAAGGGGTTAGGGAAGAAGTTGTTAAAGTGCTCTGTGTCTAAAAGTGGGGAGAGGTAGGTATGTAGTTAGGAGCAACTGTTACAGGTTAACTCCGGACCCCTCACATGGCATGACAGCCTAGGGAAACAACCAGACTCCACCACATTACCAACGTGAGAACCAAGAGTTATCCCTTCAGCTTTCCACTTTTGGCTTTTGCTGCTCCAGTGTACAAGATTCTTGCTGTGTGAGCTGCTTCTCCGTTGCATTCTTCTTTCCAAGGCTGAAGAGTTCTCTACAAGCTCAGTTAGTCTAAACAAAACTGCATGGTAATTATAAACACAATTCCGAAAGCTGCTTATTGTTACCTGCTACAGTTCAAGCTACTGATACAGGCTAATGTTAACGTTCAAGCTACTGTTCCGTGTTAAAATCCAAGCTCCAAATCATCAGTGAGTGCTCCTTAGGCTAATTAGAGTTATCTGTGAATCTTAAAGAGACGCCTCCTCCACCTAAACAGGATCAGGATCATTTCCACTGCCAGCTGAAGAGCGATACATCAGCCAGAAAACTAACTGGATTTACATGTTTTATGCTAATGGCCAGAGAAGAAGAGTGGGTAAATGCCATTTATTCCATTTGTTCTCAAGTACAACAGAGCACAAGGCTTTGTTTAGTAAGACCTCCTGGCAGAGGCAGGAGGCAATGGCCCTTGTTCCCGGTGCTTGTGATAATTTGCCCAAGAAACACAGACATCTGGGATTGTTTTTTGCAGCTTTCACCCCTGCAGCCAGATTCTCCAAACTGCTGTTTAGTCTTTTCAGCGAAGAATTCAGAAGAGCTGTCATAAACAAAAAATTACCCCAAATCACATTGCTAGGGGGTAAACAGCTCTTAGCGGCTGATTTCTTGAAAGAGGCAAGTTTGACTGGAAAAGGCAGAAGGGTGCAGGGACACCTTTGCAACTGTTCCCCGGTGGATGGATCGTGCCCCAGACTTGAGCACCCAGCATGTGGTTGAGCTGATACTTTGTCCTCCAAGTTGTCCTTCCACTTTTCGGAACGTAACTGAACTTCTGGGGTAATTAGAAGAGCAACCGTTTGTGTTTAAGCATTGGGATCACGCGATTGACAATCTTTGTGGTCCATAGCAGAGATATCCAGTGGAGACACCTCAACCCCAGCGCGCAGGTGGCTTCTCTGCTCCTGCACTGCCCTGTCCCTATTCCAGTGCAGGCTCCTGCCCGGGACAGCTTCTCCTTCCAGCCCGGCATAACCCCCGCTCCAAATAGTGCGGCAGCTGTGAAAAGCCACGGAATTACAGAGAGGGCCTGTGTGTCCGTGAGGCCGAGCCGGGCTGGGTGACGAGCCCCTCAGCTAGCTGCCATCCCGCTTGGGATGCCCGACGGGCTGCCCCCCATGAGGGGATGCTACCCCGCCCCGCCATTAGGGACCGACTCTCCCCAGGCGGCCTCCCCGTGCCGCGGGAGCGACCGCAGCGGGCCAGGAGGAGGAGCGGAGGCAGGAGGCAGCACTAGCAGCCGCGCGGGGAGGGGGCACTCGGCGCCGCGGAGGAGGAGGAGGAGGACTAAGATGGCCACCAGCCGCCGCGAGGAACGGCCCCGCTCCCTCCGCCCGGCCTCGGGCGGCCCCCTCGGCCCTATCCGGCCTTGATGGGGCCAGAACAACCTCGGTGCCAGGACGCTGCAGCGGCGGCGGCACCTCCTGCCGCAGCCCGCCCGGGCCGCAGCGGGAGAGCTGCCCTCCCGGCCCGGCCCGCACCTCCCGGCCGCGGGCACCCCGGCGCGTAACTCGCCGCCGGCCCCGCCCATGCGCGGAGCCGTGCCCGCGGAGCTGAGAGTGGACAGCCGAGACCAGAGATTGACCGCTGCCCCTTCCTCCCACTGGCCCGGCAGGCCGGGCCCGGCGGCACGGACCCAGACCCCCGCGCCTCCCGGTGAGTGTCCGGCGGCCCTGCCCGTCGCTGCCCCGGCCCTGCCGCTTTGTTGCATCGCGCCGGGCCCGGCCGCGCCGCGGGGAGACCCGCTGCGGGCCTTTCCGTGCCGGGGGCTGCTGGTGCCGCTCGGCCCGTCTGCAGGCCGCAGCAGCCTCCCCTACTCCTCGGGGATGCCGGGCTGAGGGGATGGGGCGGCAGCGCAGGTGCCTCAGTGATGAATCACTGTCATTGCGTGGGCAACACAACACGCACGCACACCCCTCGGGTTTTAATGTTACATTTGAGCGGCCCCGAGAGAGGGGCTGCCTGCGGTGGGGTCTCGGTGCCGCCAGGGCTGTGCTGGCACCTAGCCCGGTCCGGCCCGGCCTGGCCAGGGCGGCCCGGAGTGGCCCGGCCGAGCAGCGAGGGCGCGGCGGCGCTGGGCCGCTCTGGTGGCCTTTGTTGTGGTTGGGGAGGGTGGCTTTCCTGCGGGAGCCCCAGCGGAAAGCGCGCCCGGCCCGCAGGCGGGGAGGCAGGCCTTTCCCCCTGAATATTATTGTTATTTTGCATGTAGGTAGTTGCTTTGTCGGCAGCCCTCGAACCATGGAGTCCGCAGGGAGCAGGGACGTTTCTGGCTGCTGTGTCCCTGGGGACGAGGAGTTTGTGGCTCCGTGGGGCTCTGGAGCACCCCATGTGTGGGCATTTGTAGCACTGCCGAGGAACCTGACCTGCTACTTGTCTTCAACATGGCTTTTTGCCTTGAAATTCTGTATAGTTGAGGAGGTGTGGATAAAGGCCAGTCAGTGGTGCTGTGTGCTGAGACCCTGTGAGATGTTCACCTTGAAAGAAGAGGACCATAATTTCTAGTTGAACTTAGTGTTTGCCTGCGTAGAGACACTTGTCATGCAGAGAGCTAAAATGTGTTTTGGCCTGTAGTGTCATGCATGACCTAACTGAAATTTCTTGGCTAACTAGAGTAACTCCTAAGATTTCAGTGCAGACCTCCGACTTCTTCCCTTATTTTTCAAGATTGACTTTCAAGTACTTGGCGGCATAGATTGGTGACAAGGTCTGAGCACATCCTTATATTGGACCCTGAAATTTTACTGTGGAAAACAGATGGTAGATTTCCTGTTAAGCTGATTTCACATGTTGTAGGGGACGGAAATGATAGGCTAGGTCATGAAATGTGTTGGAGCTCTGTTGTTCTGTGGTGCCTCTGCATGCCCCTGTGCCTAGTTGAAACTGTCCAGCTGTGTGATATTCACATACTCACATGGATCCAGGCTAGTTCTGCAGAGAGCCAGCTTGATTGCTTCCTTGGCATGTTCTGATGACAAGCTAGTGGTATCTTGAAGTAAGCTGTGTGAACAAACTGTACTGTTTGCATGAACTGCTGTTTCAGTGGCCCTGTGCAATATTGGTAGACTTGCAGCATTTGCAAATGTGAAACTTACATGCTGTGTGAGCTTACTGGTTGCAGTAGGCCAGGCTTTTGGGTTATAGGCAGGCATGTTCATGAAGCAGAAGGCTCTGAGTGCTGGAAACATATCCATGTTAAAATGGCATTGTGCTTTTGCTCTGTGATTGTGGTCCAGAAGGACAATCTAGCTTTGGCTGTGTATTTGGACTATGAGTGGGTATCTCCATGGTATGTGGAGCTCAGTTTGAGCCAGTTCTGGAATACTCAGTACTGTTGGTAGTGACGTATTTTAGACAGAAGAATGCCTCAAATACCAGTGGTGCTAGACTAGAGATCAGTGAATGGTCTGTGTTTGCCAGGAACTGGACGTGTTTGCTTTTCCAAATAGCTACACAGTTCTAAGCTGCTAGACTTAGAATAAAAGTGCAATGTGTTTTGGGTTATATAGTTATGCTGCATCTCTTAGCTGGCTGATTATGTATTTGATTCAAATTGAAGCAATCTAAGCACAGTGTTGCTGCATTTTTTAGTGTCTCCAACACCCATTTAAAAATGTGCTATGACATTACATTGTTTATTTGGAGTTTGATGCATCGACGTCAGCTGCTTGATAGTATTGTGTGGTATCAGTAGTATAAGAGAAGATCACTAGTTTATTTCTTTCAAAACATTAAAGGAAAGATGCTAAGTTACAAAATTATTATAATTCTTAACGTTCCCAACCCAGAAATAACAACATTTAGTTCAGAAGACTACATTATGTTGTTTCATCTTACTACACGAATCGACTGAGAAGGTATGCTAATAGCCATCTGGAAGAGTATGGAAACGTTAATACTTAGCTCTGTTTTGCTGGAGTAAACTGCCAGAAGTAGTATGCGAGGCGAGCAGGTCTTCAGGAGGTACTAATGTGTGGTGGTGGTAGAGGAATTCATCAGTGCTTTTCACATCTGCCAGTAGTCCTGTAACCGATTAATGTTTTCTGCTCAAGTATTTCATGTGCAGAGTATGGAGTGTGGGCAGATGTTCACTTGCCCTTTGAAATGCTTGGGAATGTCATGAGATTGTTTGGAAACACTGATGTTGGCACGTGGTGTTTCACTTCCTAAATGTTGATGTTAGCTGTTCTGTGGCATTGGGTTGTGGGAGTTTGCTTGTGTGTCTGAAGTTGTGCAAAGCAGAAGACTAAAGAAAAGCCAGTAGTTCCCTCTCCGATGGCAAAATTGCTGAAGGACAGTTGTGCTTATGTTGATTAGCAGTTTTTGTTCGTGTTTGTAAGTGATTTTAAGTTCCTATTGCAAAATAGTGGAAACACTGTTTCAGCAGTGGCCTTTGGCTTGCAGGACTTCCTGCTACAGGGAAGTCTTATATGATTTGTCCAAAACAAACAGATTTTGGAGCAGTCGGATGTGGTATGCTGTGAGAAATGTACCTCTTATTAACAGCTTACCCCCTGGTGCTTGTCTTTCTCATAATTAGAGCTAGAGGAGTCTCTTCTTATGACCTGTTACTGAAACAAACTTGCATTTTGAAAAGGAAAAAAAGGATCTTTGATTGTTCTTTGGACAATTTTGAGGTATGTATGTAGGGGGAAAACAGAAGATTTTTTTGTAATGGCTTTAAAACTGAAGTTTTAAGGTTTCCTCCTTGATTCCTTGTTGTTGTCAGTGGTGGTGCTGTTGCTATCTGCAATAGTGAAGCATTTAAAACACTCAAGTTGTGACAAATACTTAGACTAGTAGTTTCTTTGAGTTTTTGGCAATGCTGATTGTTTTTAAAGATGCTTTTTTTGTTACTTACATAAGCCTTCACACACCCTTCAGTGTTGAAGAGACCATGGTACACTGATGTAATACATAATGTCTACTGGAATAGCTCACTTCTTTAACTTCTTAGTAACTGGTTTACAGCTTTCCATTTTGTAGTAAACAGTTCCACTCCTGCATAGCTCCTGTTACCTTCTATTGGAGACTTGGTACCCTGCCGATTGGGTGCTCGCATCTCGTCCAAGCTGGGTAGGAGAAGAGGAAACAATTATAAGGCTCTTATGCACATTTGTTTCAACAAGCTGTCCGACAGACACTATGGAAAGTGTTGCTGCATCCTACATTTCTGTTGGCATTCTCATTGCCAAAGCTTCTGATCTTAGGAGGACGATTCTACTGGTGCCTTGTTATATTTTAACTGAGGTCATTGGTAGAAACATGAGAGAGCTCAGATCATAGAACTGCACACTTTGCAAGACTGAGAATGCGTTATTGGTGATTCCACTTGAGGGCATCAGTTTGGCAAGCAACCCACTGTCTTGATGCAGTAGTGGAAGCTTTTCCTTGTTGGTCCTACCCCTGTTTTCTGTGATATTACAGGTCAGTGCATACAGCACCTTCCTTTCTTTGACAGTAAAAGGTGACACAGTAGTTACAGACTTTCTGTGTTTGGGTTACCTATTGGATGATGGACGTGTTTGTTTAAGCAAAGTTAGGTGGTTTGTGCTGTTGCATACCTTGATCAGTCTTTGTGCTGATTATTGATCAGAACTTAATAGGTGAAAGGAAAATAGGAAATACTGTACAAAACTGTTGGGTTAGATTGGTGCAGCGTCTACTGACTCAAAGTAGCTTATTAAAACTCCCTGTGTTGGTTTGATACACACCTGTAATTCAAAGACATTATTGAATGAATAGTGAAGGGGGAATAATCTTTAGGTAATTCAGCTTAGTGTATGTGCCTATAAAATGTTAAAATGTCTAACTGTAAAGGTTATGGGAGTCTGGCTTTTCTTCTTGGTCTTTAAGATAGCTGAAGGCTTTGTTGATTATTTGTCATGCCCCTCGCCCTGCTCAATATACAGACTAGTCAGACTATACCAAAGATTGCCAGTTACTCAGCTGGAATAGGCTTTCACACTTTGGGCACCATTTTTGCCCCACCTCAGCTACTGCAGAAAGGGATTTGCTGGCTGCTATGAGGACTAGACAGCAGCAGCCTGATGATGAGGCCGCAGCTTTGGTCTGGGTTGCTGGTGTTACTGTTTGGGAAACTGCTTTACATCTCTAGGAGCTCTTGGCTGGTGCTGAGGCTTTCCAAACAAATGTGAAGTGCAGCCATGTCCAGTAGCTAAGAGGGAAGACTAAGTCTTGTTCCTTTTCTATTTGCTTTGCTCTAAATATGCAAGAGGATTTTTTTCTTTCCTTCAAGTCTTTTGTGAGCAATAATGATGCTCATCTTTCGTTTTTTCTCCACAAACATCTCTAGGGCAAAGCTTTCTGGTTTCTTTCTGTGTGGATATCTGCAGTTCACATAGGTTTTAACAATTTTTTGGAATTGTGAATAACAACTGGAAATCTTTGTGCCTTTTACGTTGGGTTTGGGTGTTTGGTTTGTTCTTTTCTTTCTTCCTCCCCACCTGTTGAGCAAAGCCATAAATGTGGAAGCAGAACTGTCTGCATTGAGATTTGGGAAAAAATTGTTTGTCGTTCATTTCCAATTGGATTATTCCAGTGAGAGCTACATGTCAGCTTTTGGTATCTTTCCCTTTTCAGGGGAAAACGGTTCTGATTTTTGTTTACTGATTTTGGTGTTTGATCAATGTCCTGTGATGAATTCCTGCCTGTGACTTCTCATGCTCCTGTCATACCACAGAGCAGGAACAGGTTCACAGAACTTACGTAGCACATGTGAAAAAGTATCTTCTAAAATATTGACAGTGATAGACCAGTGTTAAGCTAGGAAAGGGTGAAAGAGTGAACAGTAAGAGATGTTGAACGATACAAGGATGCATAGCTTCATATTTTTGGGTAAACTTTAAGAAATATAAGGAAAAGATGAGTGTGCCCGAGTTATAACAATCAGATGCACATTACAGGAACGCTTTAGTTCTTGTACTTTGACAATTACCGTTACTTCCATGTCATACGTTTTGTTGTAACACTAAAAGAAAAAGCCTTAAGCAAATTGACTAACTTAGTGTACTGATATTAGTAAGTCTGCAAACACATGGAAAAAGTGGAGTTTCCATGCTGCTCTTTTGATCCTTTCTCCTTTTCTGTAGAGAAATTGCACTGAAAGCATGTAAGAGTTGCACTACTTTATCATGATATGTGGATATTCATCACGTACATGCCTAACTTAAACTTCTTACTGCAATTCTAAGACACCCTTTACAGTTGTCTTTGCTGACTTTTTTCCAACAGATTTTTCTACAAACTTTCTAATTAATGAAAGAAGTTTTTCCCTCTTTCAGATTACCCTTGTACTTTCTAGTGACCGTGCTGGGTTTGGTTTTGTTTCAGATAAGCATTTGAGACTTTTTGGTGAAGAGTTTTCAAGTACAGTGGAGGTAGCAAAATTGATGCCTAACTTGTCAAATGAGCAAAACCTTCTGAAGTGGCAGTTTAGTAGTGATGAGATAGAAACATGGCTAGAAAGGGAAATTATTCCTGCATGTTCCCTAAATGTTTTTTAGGATCCTTTATTTTTGGAATCCAGTGATTTAAGGGAGAAAGTGCATCAGGAGCTTTTGAGAGAAACATCTCTGCTTTCTGTTTCACTGCTAGTTTTGTCCCAAGCATCACCATGCTTTGGGTGTTTGAGGGTACCTCTACCTGGTTGTCTTGCTGTAATGTTTCTTAGCGTCATTGTGTCAGGTGGAGCGTGGGTGCTAGTGAACCATGTTTTCTGTTCTTCAGGTTACCAGATGATATATTATTTCAAATAAAGGCTTCGTAAAAATCTCAGCATAATTCACAGCATGGTGGTTTGATTGTGTGAACTAATAGCTTATGGGATGTTGCTTCAGAAAGTGGAGTGTGTTTGGATACTGTGGTGATAAGGAATAGTGCTTGCTGCTCCTAGCTCTTGCTGAGGACCAAAATCTTAATTCACAGATGAAACAGACTGCAAGGTTAGGAAGATCCTCAGGGTGCTCAGGGGCTACGCTATTAAAAAAAAGGCTCGCAGAGAGAATGCATACTTTTTCTCATTACAAACCTGACAAAATATCAGCTTGGCTTGGTACAAAACTTCTAAAAGGTTTTTCAAACGCTTGGATTATGAACAGTGCCAAAAGGAAGAAAGGCTGTTCAGAATAACTTTGAGGAGGGCAAAGACAGATAAGAATGTTAACAGGATAGAAGTGCTAATCAGCCTCAGCTTAGAGTTGTCTACGGTTTATTAGGCTGGTGGGAGATGTTGGCCACCCCATAGGTGCACTGTGCTACTGTGCTAGTGAAAGATTTTTAAGTTATGTTTTTGACTTTGGCTGGACGATGTGGAGGCTTCAGCAGCAGTATTAGTTAAAGTGGTTCCTGTCAAGCAGGGAGCAAGTGTGGTGTGGAATTACTGCAGCAAGCTCAGAAATGAGTCTTAATTTTTGGAAAAAAAAAGCCCAAAAGGAAAGAACCCCAACAAAGCAAGTTGTCTGAGGATAGACAAAGTAATAATAGGAACAAAGAGCTGCGAATTTCTGACTCCTTCAGGTTTAATGCATGTATCTGTCAAAGCTGACTTGTAGAACTGGGACTTACTATTGTGACAGTGGAAGAAACTTACATGACTTGAGTTGTCCTGTGTATTTCTTTTAATGCAAAAACCTTTGAATCCCTGTTGAAGGGGAGTGGGTGAGCTTTAGTGCTCTGACTTTGGAACAGAAGTATGCTTTCATGCAGACTGATGATAATAGAGCCACTGCCTAACGTTTTTGTGCAAAGGTTCACCACCACAATAGCATTTAGAGTGCTGTTGATGGCCTTAGGATTTGTTTCTGCAGTTGTTTTCTTGCCAAAAATTATTTACTTCTAATGAGGTATTATGGAAGTCCTTGGGTCTTCAAGTGAGAGCCAGGGATTAAGTGAAGGCCTAGCTTTGTGTATGTGTTAAGTGCATAGAGTACAGAACTTATCTCATGTTAGAGTACCAGACAAAGCAGATAACGAGCACATTTCTTAATGTAAAAGTTGACTCCTTTGATGTTCTCAGGATTGCTAGCCTAAGAGTAAAGAGTCTCTGTACAGGCAGTGACATTGTAAAGCATTAAAAGCATGCAATACATGGATTTCCTTTCCTATTTTTGAGCCTCGAGCATGCAGGTGCCAGTTTTTTTTCCCCAGCTGTGACGGCTGCAACGCTTTTTGAATTTTCACATGGCAAAATGCTCAGAGTTGGGATGCCACAAATGTGATTAGATTGAGAACGATGTGGTCAGAGCTGGTAATACTCTTGCCAGCACTGTTCCCCTGTCTGGTAAAGTGACTGAAGAGGAGTGAAATTGATTTTAACTGGGAGTCTCTTTTCACTTGCAAAAAAAGGATGCATATCTGAACATGCAGAAGTAAACATTCTGTGCAAGCCGTCACATGGATTAGGCATAGAAATGGTTCTGGTATTATGTCACAAATCAAACACACATATTTGAGTCAGCAGCAGTTGAGCAGTGAGCCACAATAAAAATATGAAAACAGTGTCTGTGGATATGATCTAAGAGGATGCTAATTTGCTTGTTAGTTAGGTTTCCTAGTTTCCTTTTCACCATTCTGAACTGTGAGGATAAGCTTATGAAGACTATTTAATTTAGGTTCTGAGTTGGTCATGAAGTAACCAGGGAGTGCCTCCTCAAGCAAGGAGTCTCCTGGCCCCTTGCATTTGACCCCCACCCCTCAGATATTTATAGACATTAATAAGACCCCTCTCACAGCCTTCTCTTCTCCAGACTAAACAGCTCCAGTTCTCTCAGTCTTTCTTCACAGAGGAGATGCTCAAATGCTTTACTGATCCTTGTAGCTCTCTGTTGGACTATCCAGTACATCCCTGTCTCTCTTGAACTGGGGAGCCCAAAACTGGATACCATGAACCAGGTGAGGTCTTACCAGGGCAGAGCAGAGGGAGAGGAGAACCTCCCTGTGTCTGCTGGACACACTTTTCTTGATGCACTTCAGGATACCACTGGGCTTCTTGGCCTCAAGGGCATGGTGCTGCTTTTCAGCAGGATGACCCCTAACCTTTACTGGTGCCTGGTGTTATCCCTCCCCAGATGTTGGACTCTATACTTGTCCTTATTGGACTTCATGAGGTTTGTCTTTGCCCAGCTCTCCAGCCTGTCCACACCTCAGTGATGCAGATTGTTTTTTTCTTCTGGTTAGTTGTACAGTTGGTGAATTGGAGCAGCCTGCAGATCAGCTGAAAGTTATAACATGTTTTTACATCAGTGAAGCACATAGTTGTGTCTGTGTGTGTGTGTGTGTGTATGTCTCAAATACAGGTTATGATCTGATTGGGTTTGTTTGTGGATTTTTGGTTTTGTTTTTTTTTTAATAAGTGGGAACAGAAGAAGTGTGCAAATAGTGCAGTTAATGTATTGGAAAACACGCACGTCTGTGAATTTTCCTGATAAAACACATCAGAGTATAGTCAATGTTTCTTTGAAGTAGCTCAGACAGGTTAGAGAATATACCAAGGTGAGGGATTAGTTTCCTCTGACACAAGCAGAATAAGCCTGAAAGAGGAAAACTTTACTTCTTTTTCCTGCCCATCCTATTTGCTGTCATCCTTTGACGGATGACGTTGAACTTGCAGCCTGAGTAAGGATGAACATTGGAAGGAGGAATACAATGACATGACACAGGAGAGTGGTCTTATCCAAATAACTTAAAATAAGGGATACCATCATGAGTTAGGCGTTAGTGTGGCATTCAGCTCAGGTCTGTCTTGTTGCATTAAGTTTACAGTTGTGTTGGTAAAGTGGAGATCCTTAGAGGGACTTGCTTATTGTCTGCCTTTTGTATTGCTCATCTCAATGCTGCCTTTGAGTAGGAAACCAAAGCTCCTCAAATGCTGCAGGGACATGGTCTGAGGGGTGGGTGTCAGGACGATGGCACTGGGCTGTTCTCGGTGTCATGTAGTGATAGGACAAGGGGCAATGGTTGTAAGCTGGAACATAGGAGGTTCTACATCAACCTGAGAAGGAACTTCTTCAAGGTGAGGGTGACGGAACACTGGAACAGGCTGCCCAGGGGGGTTGTGGAGTCTCCTTCTCTGGAGCTATTCAAGACCCGACTGGACGGGTTCCTGTGTGACTTGGTTTAGGTGATCCTGCTGTTGCAGGCGGATTGGACTAGATGATCTTTCGAGGTCCCTTCCGATCCGTAATGATTCTATGATTCTATGGTCTCTTGAAATGTATTCCTTTACTTTGATTAATTTACTGGTAATTAAATTACCAGAGAATTTAACCAGTCTTTGAGCGATGGAGGGCCAAGTGTTCTGTGTTTAGAAACCAATAGTTTCTTGCTCTCTGTTGTTTATAAGCTCCTAGGAGCTTTCTTGAAATATGATGTCTTTATAACTTCTTCTGTGAATAGTACTAAGTTAATTCAGACTGTTCTTTGTGTATGCGTGTGGAGAGGGAGGAAGGGAATGGATGGATGGATGGATGCCAGGGTGTTTTACTTTCACAGCCTGCCTCAGAACTCATCTTTGAAAGTATGGTTAAAGAGATACAGACTTGCCACTTCCAAAAATGCATTTAAGCATTTTTCAGTGTCTTAGACCTTGTCCAAAATGCCCACCAAATGTTTTTAGCAGTCCTATTTTGTCTTGTATTCTAAAATGTATTGCTCTGATGCTCTGAGAGATACTTGTAGAAACTGGGGAGCTTAGGACCATATTGAAGTGTTTATTATGGCAATAATGATGAGGCAAGACTTTGGTTCCACATACTAACCACTGCTGCTTTTGAATACTTAGATTTATTATGTGTTAGGAAGAAGGACTCATCTTAAAATCTTCACCTAGGAAAGTCTGAACACACCAAAGAAATTTGGGTTGGCAAGGACATATAGCCCTTCTTGAGGCAGGACATTTTCAGGGCATTTTATTTAGGAGCGTGGGGTTTAGACACTTGACTTGTTACAGGAAGACATGAGAGGTGGTGGATGTGGGATGAGCTTTTGAAGTGATGTAAGCTGCAAATGAAGATGTGAGTCTTGTAGATGCACTGTGAACCATTATGGCAGTTAGGCAGAGGTGATCAATTTTCTTTTCTTGATGTGATACTGAAGATAGTAAAATAATTTGTCATTTGATGGGACAAGAAAGTACTGGATATTTTACTGGAACTGTTTTTTAACATTGATCTTATAAATGGTCTATTGTTTAAACTTCTGCTGCATTTGCTTTTGTAGTGGTGAACAGCAGTGAGTGGTGTCTGTGGTTGTGTGGTCCTGGCAGTGGCTATTGTAAACCCTGTTGTAAATTTAGCTCAGTGTGTGAAAGGTTCTTACCAATGCTAAGGAGACAGTGGACTTCTTTTGTGAATGTAGACAAATTCATTATAAACAATAAATGTTCTCTGACCCATTTAATTTGCTCAGGGTGTACTTTCAAGAAAATGAGCCTGTGGTTAGCCAAGATGGGGTGCAGGATCTCTCTCAGGAATATGCTGACTTGATTGAAAGTTTAGTCTTAACTGGGAACACAGAACATTGGTCAGAAGTCATGCTTTCTTGTTAAAGCATTATTTAATGATTGGTAAGAAGTGTCTGAATAACCCAGTTTATTTAGAAGAACTGAGTGGCTTGGGATTAATGGAAGCTCTGGTATTTACAAAAAAACCCTGTAGTAGGTCCAATATTGCTGCAGTTTCTTTAGACTGAACACGAGACATTTGCAGATATCACGAAGACTTTGGTAGAGTTGTTTTGCAAAGAGTACTTGACCTTTTTATCTTCTCTTTCCTATTAATGAACACTTATATGGGCATGACCAGTTTGTCAGTTAAAAGAGTAAACCCAGCAAAAGAGACCCTCTTACCTCACCTTGGTTTCATCAGTAACACCAATTAACTAGGAAAAAACCAAAACAAGGAGTCTGGCAAAGAAAAGTTGTGAACATTTTGTTTCAACCAGTTCACTTGGAGTGTTGGGGTGAAAAATGTGTTTTCTGTTGCTCTTTTCTGTTGCCGTCCAGCTGTGTTACCAGATACCTCCAATGAAGGGCTTGGGCTGAGACCTGTGTCAAGAGAGAAGAATGCCACTTGGTTGCTTTAATTCTCAGAAATACATGTTTCTAGGCTTTGCAAGTTAGGGCAGTAATACAGGATGGTATGTGGAATCATAGAATCATAAAATCATTAGGGATTGAAAAGGACCTTGAAAGATCAGGGAGAAAGGTTCTTCTCTTGATCTGCTAGCTGGCTCACCGTCATTCTGCTGTTCACCAGGTCCCTTTCTCCTACACTGCTTTCTAACGGGTCAGTCCCCAACCTATACTGGTACCTGGGANTTAGACCAAATCGCACAGGAACATATCCAGGCGGGTCTTAAATGTCTCCAATGAAGGAGACTCCACAACTCTCTTCAGAAACCTGTTCCAGTGCTCTGTCACCCTCACTGCGAAGAAGTTCCTTCTGATATTGATGTGGAACCTCCTATGTTCCAGCTCACACCCATTGCTTCTCGTCCTATCACTAGATGACATTGAGAAGAGCCTGGCTCCATTTTCCTGACACACACCCTTCACATATTTATAGACATTAATGAGGTCACCCCTCAGTCTCCTCTTCTCCAAGCTAAAGAGACCCAGTTCCTTCAGCCTCTCCTCATAAGGGAGGTGCTCCACTTACTTCATCAACCTCATTGCTCTATGCTGGACTGCCTCCAGCAGCTCCACGTCCTTCTTGAACTGAGGAGCCCAGAACTGGACACAATACTCCAGATGTGGTCTCACTGGGGCAGAGTAGAGGGAGAAAGGTTCTTCTCTTGATCTGCTAGCTGGCTCACCGTCATTCTGCTGTTCACCAGGTCCCTTTCTCCTACACTGCTTTCTAACGGGTCAGTCCCCAACCTATACTGGTACCTGGGATTGTTCTTGCCCACATGCAAGACTCTACACTTACCCATGTTATAGTTCATTTAATTTCTCTCTGTCCAGCTCTCCAGCCTGTCCAGGTCTCACTGAATGGCAGCACAGTCTGCTGGGGTGTCGGCGACACCACCCAGCTTTGTGTCATCAGCAAACGTGCTGACAGTGGAGCTGTGAGTCTGACACCCACCAGCCCAAGAAGATTTGCAGGCTGGAGAAAGGACATTTCTTGTGGTGACAGACAAAGTCAAAGTCAATTGGCCATAGAGGGGACTGCTGCCTAAGTGACTGTTCTCCTAAGTGTGTGGGTTTGTAGTTATTCATGAAGCACCATTCACTGAAAGTACAGCAGTCTTCATTTTGTCCACTGGAGGAAAAAATGCTTTTCCTTAATTAGAGCAAATTTGGTAAAAGCAGTGGTGAGTTTCATGATGCGTGTTTCTTCTGATTTATCCTTGAAGATTTCTGCTTCCCATTTTTTATTGTCTTCCCCTTTTATTTATCAACTGACAATAGTCAGCAGGGCACATCTGTATGTGCTTACATGTATTGCATTAATTTCTTTTTTCATTCCTATGCTCAAGTATTTTCATGTTCCACAATAACTTCCTCACTCTTCCTTATACCATTTTGTGATGGGTTCCAGACCACAATTAAAAAAAGGAAAGGAAAAAGCAGCTAGGTCTTAATGAGATCTCTGATAGAATTTGCCAGACAATGGATAGCTTAGGGAAAATGAGAAAGGGTTCATTAAATCTATAACTATATACGGAAAGAAGAAAAAAAAGGTTAAGCAAGTTAGTGCACACAAACCAGAAATGCCATCACATATTCTGAAAAAAATACAATGGGAGGTTACTACCATGTTGGTTTTTGGGCTCTTACATTAGAAACCAGGAAAAAGCATGTCAGTCAAGCAGAGAGGGGTGCAACCACCCTCTTTTCTATTCATCCTGAGAGACATTCCAGGTCCTCTGTGAGTCGCACACCCTGGTCTGCAGATGCCAAACCCTCGGCCATTCCAGGCCAGCAAACTCTTCAATTCTTTGGCTTAGCTTGCCCAGCAAAACATTGACCAGACAGGCCTCATTCCTCAGAGCCTAAACGGCATCCCTCGATGCAGCTCACATGCCTTCAAAAAGAACCCACTCTCCTTTATTGCCCAAGATCTAAGGATTCTCGAGTCCTCCTGTGTCCTTCAGAACAAACAGTTCATCTAAGCACGAAGGAATTCTCAGGTGCCTCTGCGGAGGCCTCTCCTCTCCCCAGTACTGGAGCATCCCCAGCTTTTCTCAGTGGCAGAAATGACAAACATTCTCTCTTCCTGCTGATCAGTGACTCAAAAATGGTGGCTCGCCCCATGGCGAAGACAAGATGGCTGGCATCAGCAGGGGCTTCCCCCATGCCTCAAACGTGTTTGGAAGGGTGCCATCTCCTCCTGTCTCTGTCCTGTCTGAGCTCACCATGGATCACTGGATGCAGCTCTGGGGGGAAATCAGCACTAAGTTCTTGATTCAGATTCTCGGCCTACCTTTCCAGCTCAGGGTTGGGGGTGGGGGGAAAGCAATTGTTGAGATTAACAAGTTTAGGAAATGGTGTGTTCATAGTCATGGTTTTTTTAGCCCAAAAGCTGTAAGCTTTAGGATTTCCTAGGATATCCTATTGACAAAGCAGGCAAAAGCCTTTTAATGACTTAAAGGGAAAAGCAAATGACAGTTATTTTCATGGCTTTATGCTATTGCTGCGTTAATGTTTTAGACCTCTTCCCAAACTAAGCATTAGGGATATAAAGAGAAGCAATCAGATTTGAACATAGGCGCTTGAACTTAAAGTGGTTGAAATAAATAGGTTATCAGGACTTGTGTGTCCACAAAATTGTAGTCTGTCTTCAATTTTGCATTTTCTTGATGTCTTCTGGATGGTTTTGTTTTCTTTGTATCTCTTATCTAGAACCTACCTGAGGAATTTTGCATATTTTCCCACATTTCTGATAATTACTTTGCTTATCATTATTCTGCCTTTTTATTTCCTTTTTCCTTCTAGCTTGTTACTTCTCTATTCTCCCTTTGAAGAAATCTATTTTTAATTTAATTGGAAGATTTTTTGGGACCCAGAATGAGTCCCAATTATATTTGCAAAGCCTAAAGACAAATGACCTGGATGTAAAAAGCCTAGTGGAAGGTTGTTGGGGTGAGTCTCAGTTACCTGCCCATTCTTCACTGGAAAAAAAAAAAAAAGTCGCAGACTTGAAGTACTTGATAGTGGATGATTGAATTGGAGGAAACTGCTCATCAACTAAGCCACACGGAGGGTGGAGTTCATCTCTCATGTGTGGACCAAGCTGTTCAAAATCAAGGTTCCCTAATCCCTTGAGGCATTTCTCAGGGGTCTGGTGCTGTTTGACATCTTCGTTGATGCCATGGACAGTGGCACTGAGTGCCCTCTCAGCAAGTTTGCCAGTGATACCAAGCTGGGGTGGTCAGCAAGTTGGAGTGAAGGGAGGCCATCCAGAGAGACTCGGACAGGCTGGAGAACTGGGACCATATAAACAGCGTGAAGTTCTACAAGTCTAGGTTAGGGTCCTGTACCTGGGTAGTGGTAATCCCAAATACCCAAATAATCCCACAAACACTTGCTGGGTAGTGAATGGCTCAAAAGCAGCCCTGTGAAGGTAGATGAGAAGCTCAGCATGAGCCAGCAATATGTGATGGCAGCCCAGAAGGCCCAACTGTGTCCTGTGCTGGATCCAAATAAGTCAAGGAAGAGGATTCTCCCCCTCTCCTCTACCCTTGTGAGACCTCACCTGGAGTTCTGTGTCCAGCGTGGGAGTTTGCAATAAAAGAAGAGCATGTAACCATTGGAGCGAGTCCAGAGGAGGCCATAGGGATGATCAGAGGGCTGGAGCCCCTTTGTTATGGACACAGGCTGAGGGAGTAGAAGCTGTTTAGCCTGGTGAAGAGAAGGCTCTGGGGTACTTCATAATAGCCTTTCAGTACCTGAGGGGAGCTACAGGAACACCAGAGAGGGAGTTATTGCAAAAGACTCTAGTGATAGGATAAGGGGGATGGTTTCAAGCTAAAAGATGGGAGATTTAGATGAGATCTTAGGAAGAAATTCCTCCCTGTGAGGGTGCTGAGGCACTGGAACAGGCTGCCCTGGAAGGTTGTGGCTGCTTCATCCCTGGCAAGGGTGGATGTGGCTCTGAACAGCCTGGTCTGGTGAGAGGTGTCTTTATCCACGATAACTGTTTGAGTTTCACTCAGATTTCTGTCCAGTAGTCTTAAGCTTAGGTTTGAGTTACTCACTCATTGAACAGCCAGAACTGCTCCCTGCCTCTCCTTCCTGACTCCTGAATGTAAGAATTGTTCACACGGTTTTCCAGAGAGCCAGGGGTGAAGGGACTGATGATGAGTTGACATAAGAGACACTTGATGCAGAGGAGGTCAGTAATACAAATTTTGAGTTGTTGGAGAAGCATTAGGAAATGTAAGTGGCTTATTTAATTCCGAGCTGAAACATTCTGGGTAAAGCAGTGCTGCTTGGGCACATTCACAATAAGGGTCTTTAGGGATTGGATTATTGCTATCAGCATCAATCCTGAATATGAAAAAGAAGAAAAAAGTGGAGTTTGAAATATATGGTGCTTCCTTTCTGGTGATTGCTAGTGAAATGCTGCTGTAACCTGGTCATTGCTTCTGAAAGTGCAGTTGGTTGAGGCAGCACACTGTCCACTGCCTCAGGAGCAGACAGGCTGGAGCGGTGGCTTGTGGGGAAAACAGTTAGATGTTCCCCTTTCCTCTTAATGGTGATGTGTGCTTCCTGTGCAGTACAGAGCCTGGCATTTCTGCTTCCTGTCAAGGGAAACTGCTCATTCCTGCAGTTCCAGCTGTTGCTGGAAGTGGTCCATGCTGAGCATTTGCCTGGAGCTGTAGGAGTGAGCAAAAGTGAATGTTTGTTCCATCTTTGCACAATCAATGAATTTTGCAGTATTCTGGACACTAGTGAGAAGAGAATGACATAAAACCAGCAAGATGCATCCATCTTGGCATCATGGGCATGGGTTTTTGGTTTTTCTGAAGTGATATGGGGCCTGTGAGTTTTATTAGGAAGACTTTCAGCATTAGTCAGCAATGGCATGTGCTTCCACATCCAAAGAAATTCAAGAATATTGCCGCATCATGCCTTTGACTCTGCAATGCAGCAGCGTTGGGCTGTAAGCCCAGATTATGGTGGGAAGGCATAAACCTTCTGACCCAGAGGGAAGAGGAACCAAATGCATAAGACTTACAGCAGAAGAGAGGTTATCACAAAGAAATGTAAACTTTAGATAAGGAGATACAACTTTTGTCCTTTTGGCCCAAGTCCTTAATGAGCAAGCTATAATTAAGCTAGAATTATCTGTACGGATTCGGTGTTGGTGAGCTAAAACGCTTCTGCCTCTTAATCAGCATGCAATATCTTTGTGGTCTGTCATGCTCGAGACAAACCTCAGTTTCACTCTTTGTGCGAGGCCACAGCATACAGATCTGTAACCACTCAGGAAAACCTCTTTCCTGCTCGTTCTTAGTAGTGTGTGTTCCTCGTAGATTAATTTGTCTGCTGTTAGGAGCAGTCTGCTAATGCTACTTTAAGTATCTGCAGAACATCCAGTTATAGAGTTAGAATTGTGTTACTGTTTGGGATTTTTCAGCAGTTTATGATTCCAGCTCAAATGGCTGTAGCCACAGAAAGTACAAAGTTCTGCTGCAACAGAAGTTCTGTTTCATGTAACTTAGCCTTAGGGACTGCTTTCTCCAGCACAAGCATGTCTTCTGAGAGATGGGCAGGAAAGCCAGATGGTAAATTCTTGTGGTTTGGCACTGACTTTAGGACTTGTTGCTGTTAGGGGAAGGAAGATGTTTTTACTAAGGGTTAACACAGAGTAACCCTGACTGACTCTATGACTTGGTCTAGGTCATCCTGCTGTGGCAGGGGGGTTGGACTAGATGATCTTTTGAAGTCCCTTCCAATCCCTAATGATTCTATGATTCTATGAATGGTTTGTGTTCCATTAAGCTCAAAAGTAATGTTTGCAGCTAGGCCTTCTCTTTAGTAGGGCTTAACACATGGTATTTACTTGATTAACTGCAGTGCTCTAAAGGGGCTTTTTTGGTGAGTTTTTTCATGTTTCCCTAATGAGGAGAAGGGTGGACATTCTATAACTTATCAGGCAGAGTCACTTATGCAACTGATTCTGTTACTGTGGAGCTGAAGTCCTTTCTGGTCCCTGAGCAGCAGCTGCTTGTGTTCTGGTCGCTGCCTTTTTATCCTTTTCTCTGTTCCCCTCTGCCCCCTGCTTTGTTTGTGAACAAGTTATTTTCCTTTTTCCCTCCCATGTTGCTGTTTCCTTCTCTCTCCAATGCCAGTGGCTCATTTGGGTTTATTCTTCACTTCACTACGCTGCAAAATCAAGCTGCCCTTGTATATCAATGAAGTTTGATACAGATTGTTTCATGAGAGGAAGAGTTGCTGGATCCTTTATAAATACATATGGAAAGGAATTTGCTTAGATCCAAAAGAATTGTTATTGTAAGTGGCTTTTGTTGAACCTAAGGCTTCAGTAAAGGGTTGTTTTGAGATCACCAAATAAAATATAGTCCTCCTGGGTATAAGATGGGGTAGTTGTAAATCTCATGCTTTTAGAGCCCAGTGAGCTCACTGCAGTGTTATAAAGGCAGTCAATATCCTGTGACAGTGCTGTATGCCTCACCCTATTCACACTTCATTTTCAGTTCAGAGCTTCATGCCATGCAGTACCTATTTTGGTTGAGCTTAAGTGTCCGAGTGTTTTAAGTGTTTTGCTGTGTCGTGAAACTGCTTGTACAATGCTGGATGATGGGACAAGAGATGGTAGGCTTTTAGGCTGCATTGCTGTTTTCTGCTTGCAGCTGAACTCAGCATGTCCTGTACAGGTCCCAACAGAGGCTAACTAGTAATTCATCTGCAGTACTACACTGTGGGCCACATTGCTTGTGTTTCCATGTCAAACGTGATCTTGTGTCAGTCATAAATAGGCTCTAGTGTATAGGGTAACACAGTGTCCTCTATCAGGAAATACATTTGGGATCAGGCCTTTATTTTGTTTATGAGTCTGTTGCTAAATAAGTTACAGGGAGTGCACAAGGATGCATTTTCTTGCTCAGGGTGTCTGTGGAGCAGTTTGTGGTGATGGCAGTGGGTCTTAGGATTTGTAAAAGTGCTGTCATTTGTAAGAAATGGTGATCCTTTAATCCTGAGCTGTTTTTATTGGAATTTCTTTTCCTTCAGTGACAATATGCCCAAGTCTGCTTTTGACAGACTAGAGGTACAGCAGGCATTCTCTTCTGCAACCCAAAGACTGGACACATAATGTGTACCCCAACATCCTGTCTGCTTGTTCCTCTACCACCTGAATGTCTCATGGCGGAAAGACCGAGTTCTGCCTTAAAAAGTTCTGTGTTTCTAAAGCATAGCCTCACCTAGCTATGCATGCTTGAGCCTTTTTCGATAGCTGTGGTTGCTACTGTGTTGTTGTTTATTTCCATTGCTGGTGAAGACGCTGCTAGGGTTAATGCTTCAGCTTCATCACCTATGTAGTGCAGCTGCCCTGGGCTAATGGGGAGTTCCCAAAAGTAATGCCTGTGTAAGGCCCGTGAATTCACTGAGAATTTTGAAATTGCTCTTCATACGTTCTTGGGTAAGGTGTCTGTGCTCCTAAGCCCAGATTTCTGCTCAGTGACCTCAGAACCTCGCCAAGCCAGATGACTTTGGCTTTTTAGAACTGCCGTCTCTGGCCATAACATGAGCGTGCATTGTTGGGCTTTTCTTTGTTTGTTTATTTTGAATCATGGAAGCAGTTTGGAAATCAGAGTGTAATTTGCTGGCTAACTTGTAAGGTTAGAATGAAGACCTGCCTTCAGAACACATCAGGTTATGACCCAGCAGTAATCGTCTTTTTGTCACATGTGGGTATACTGTATTCCCAGGTTGGGGGTATACTGTATTCCCAGGTTGGGGGTATGCTGTATTCCCAGGTACAAAAACAAACCTTTGATAGACAGTGAAATGGAAGGCAGAACACATGGTTTAACCTGGGCTTGAGAGCTGTGTCAGCTGCCTTTTGAAATACAAACCCATTCGTTGAGGAATTTGCCCAGGAAATAATTTTAATTCAAAATTAAGTGATCTGTTAAAACCAGTGGTAGAATGATTTGTAAGGAATCTGTCTGTCCTGTTTCCTGCAGGATTGTTGTTCCCAGAGTGTTTGTTCACCTCTGTATCTCCGCTTTGTGTGTGTGGTTCTTGCAGTTGATTCATGTAGCATTAAGCACTGAATCCTCAGGAAAGATTGCAGCACTGTGTGACAGTGAGTGTACACATAAGTAACCTGGTGTGTGACTCTGGTTGCACTGGAGTGTTGGACAAACTCTGCTATGCATTAGGAACTCGAAAGGCTTTTTTTTTCCTTACTGCTGGTTTCTAGAATAGTCAGAAGTTGAGCTAGAAATCTAAGAAATGGAACAATTCAGGAGGAAGTCATTTCTTTGCTGTTTTGGAGGAAAGTTTAGGTGTTTGGATAGTTTGGTGGTTTTTGATGGAGTTTTCTTTTTCTTTTTTAAATCACTTGGTTTCACATCACATTGCAGTTGCCCACATCTCCCCTTTTTCTTTCATTCTTAGTGTGCTGTTGTGTTTGGTTACAGGAGAGTTTACTTTCTGTTGAAGGCAATGGAAAATAATAATTCTTCACATGCTCCTATCAAATTGAAGGTAAGGGTTGGTAACCATTTACAATGTTGTTAGAAACACTGGAAATGAAGAGCAGTTCAAGTTCAGTAATATTCTTGAAGAATTTCTTGGTCAGGCTGTACTGTTTCTTCTATTAAGTGCCATTTGGATTTTCTATATAACCGCTAACGACACATCCATGAGCTGTTGAGTCTCTTAAAAAAAAAGAGTTCCAGCCAATCTGTCTGTTGCACCTTTACCGTTACAAATCTCAATTGTGTTAATCAAAGAAGAGAAGGAGAGACTTGAGAGGAATTTTAATTGGGAGTTTTACTTGATCACACTATTTAAAGGCTGTTTACACTTCAGTCTTGATTAGGAAGAGAACCAAGGGGTTGATGTTTCATTGCAAAGGAGGAAAATTTTTGTTGCTGAAACGGTCTTTTTAAAGAAACCAATTCCAACTGGAGATCTCCTGGCAGACCTGGGATGCACTGTGAAAATCTGCAGCGTTTGGAATTTGAAAAGCTTGTCTTCTCTTGTATGGTGTTTCCTGGCTTTGTCATAGCTAACTTAGAGGCTTCTGACTGTGTTGTGAAAAGGCCAGATTTCTTCAAAATAACACCATGCAGACTTTGGTTTATTCTGATTGTTTAAATGACATGTCTCATTAAAATGTGTGGCATGTGTGAGCAAGAAAACGTGACAGTTCTTTACAGAGCAGGCCTCAAATTCCAATCAGCTGCTGGCTTTGAGTGGTGTTTCTTCAGACTAAATCTAAGCACACTTCTTTCCCCTGAAAAATAAATGTGAACAGAGGTTAGCAAATAGTTTAAACACTGTTAACAGGCAGCTTTGACACCTTGCCAGTTTTTAGTTTCCTTTTTATGTTGACTTAATTATTATGTTGTAGAATGGTCATGAAATTTCATGCCATTGGATTGTCGTCATGCTGGACATGTTTTTGTGTGCTTGAGTTATGGCACCAATACTTTTATCCAGAATCATAGGAGAATTTTTAATTTACTCTGATATGCAGAATTTTTCCAGTATTTTTTACTTCCCAATAGGAAAAATAATTGTTGACCAACTTAGACTGCACTTAATATAAGGGTAGAAGGTTTTTTTTCATTTGGCAAATACCCTAGACAAATAGTAGAGGATAAAATTGTCAAAGAATGATATTATTCATGACTCACGAGTGGAGGAAGAAGAGATTCTTCAAATTATATTCAGAGTGAGCTGAGTAAGCATGTGTTAAGGGGAAGGAAGGAAGGATCAAGCTGTATCATCAAGTAGCTGCTGTATTCCTCTTCCTGAATCCTGTCTTCACTCCATTCATCAGTAAAAACAACCAAAGCCAAACCAGCCTCCCCACAAACCAGCACAAGACACAGGTTCAGATGGAAACTTAACATTCACACGTATATCAACTTTATAACTACAAATCCGTTAAAAAGATGTGCTACTCAAGGCATACCTGCCCACGATAACAGGGATAACTGGGTGACTCTGGAAAATGACAGTCTGTTGGTACTTCAAACGTATTTCTTCATGGTTGACCATGTAGACCACTCAAATAGTGAGATTACTGGATGACTGAAGAGACACTGCAATTTCCTGCAGGCAAGTGACATTTCCTTGGCTTTTTTTCTTTCCTGTGTGTGTTCAAACAACCATTTGGAATGGTGTGGATCTGAAACTTGCTTCCTACTGAGTCTTTTTACAGATCTTGCACTTTGAGTGGTGAGCTTTCATTCACCTCTGGGTTTTTTGTGTAAAGACTTTGTTTTGCAGGAAAAGTTCTCTTTGTATGGAATACGTGCTTGCACAGAAAGAAAACCAAAAGCTAGGTCTGATTCAGGTTGGTAGTGATCAGGAGTGTGTGCTGTGTGGTACCTTTGCTGGCCTGTGATCGCTGTCTCCGATCTAACATCTCAGCAGAAATGAAAAAGCAATTAATGAGCTACGGAGTGAAGTCATTGTCAGAGGAAACACTGAGGACAGTTGGTTTGAATTTTGACTATTAATTTAACAGCGTGAGATTTGCTATGTGGAAATATTTGAGAATAGATGCAATGAAAATGTAGGTCTGATACTAGAACAAGTTAAAGCCCATAAGGTGAGTGTTCTGGTAAGTTCTCCCACTTGCAAAAAAAAAGACAGTTCAAGAAATAGGGCAAATCAATTAGCTTAGTATATTAAATGCCAGTGATGAGCCATGTGGGAAGGACTGACCCTCTCAAATACCTTTGGGAACTACTTATTTTGTTCAAATTCGGGGGTTTCTAAAGTAAAGAAGACTTTACTTTGGACAGTCTTTAATTTCACATTGCAGCCTGAGGCATCGTTTTAGTCTTTTTGTGTTTTAAGAAATATATTTCTAACACTTGTATTAAGCTAGTCAGAACAGAAGAGGTTTGTCTGAAAGTTAAATCCCTGAAGGCAGAACCCCAAGCTGTGAGGACTTTGCAGGCAGTCTACAGAGCAAGCTGTCCTAGGAACCAAGTAAATAATTTTAGACACATTCAGGTCTCCTATCAGGATGTTGGTGGTAGTTCAGTGGATGTATTTGTTTCCAGTTAACGACTGGAGTAAGCCAGTGAACTGTGCAGTAAAATAGGCATATGTGGAGTTCATTACCTCAATGTTCCTTTTCTAATCCCTTGTTACTTCAGTTAAGTTAGAACTGATGTGGACTTGGAAAGAGCTGTCCAAGTAAGTGTATGCCAGCCTTCCAAACTCAGAGTGCAAATGACTGATGATAGGTTGATGCTCAAGGAGCCGAGTAAAAAACTCTCTTTCTGTGAAATGAGAATCATAAGTTTGTGTCTCTCTTCTGAGAGATGCAGGTTGGCAAGTTGTGATGTGGCTAACACCACAATAGCTCCAGCAATATTTTATAGCTCTATATTTGCTGTGGGAAAGATTCATGCTGTAGTGTGTGATAGAATAACCTTGTTACTAGGACTAAACGTCTACCTTCACTTTCAGCTTGTTCTGTTGCAATGTTGAATAGAATCTCATGGATATTCATAAACATTCATACTGATCTGTACTTTTGGTACTCTGTTGGAGCTGGCAAAATTCTCTAGCAAACAGAGATGTAACCCAGAGACCTCTTGAGAGCAGCCTCATTTCATTTAGCAGAGAGGAAGCATTTTCTTGGAATACACGCACTTCAAGCCCAAGGTCGCTGACCATAAAAGAGTTCTTGTAGAACAGAAGTAATAACTGGGAAGCCAGAAATGAAACCTCTTCAGTTGTCTTTCTTCTCATCCCTGAGAATACCTGAATGCTGGCTGTGCAGCACACAGCTGGGAAACTGTGTGCTTAACCTAGGACAGGGTGGCTGGTGGGAGGTGTGTGCAGCCTGGCTGGCCAGTCACCTGGAAGGCTGCTTTTCTTTTGCCCACTGTCCTGATTTGCCTTTCACTCAGCACACACTGAGCAAGTGGCTCGGTGCTGCACATATAGTGAAGCCTTCTAGGCTCTTGGGTGAGGACACTGTTGAGGAGATGGATATAGACTGGAACTGCTGGCTAGGAAACACAGCTACCTCTACACAGTCCGTGGGACAATTTCTGCATGCCACAGGTGGACAAACCCCACCGATTCACAGATGCAAGAGCTTGGTACAAGGTCAGCTCTTGCCCCTATGAAAATGTTACCTGAAGTACAGCATCATGCAAGTAGCTGTGCTGTTGTCAGAAACAGCTCACAAGGGCAGCTGCTTTTGGGCCAGTACCCGAGACTCAACTCCAGGTAGCACTGTTGAAATGTTGCAATGCCATGATTCTCTGTGATCCTTATAAAGGAAGGGCTGTCCGTGCACATCAGAATGTTGCTTCCACACTGAGTGTGCTGGAAAAACACTTGCCCCAGCATTCGTGTGCAACAAGACATGGCAGCTGCAGGACAGTAGCTCTTGAGGAACCTGCCTGAATCTTGCGGAGCTGGATGCAAGTCGAATACGGAAGATTGTGCTGATCAGAAGGGCCTCTTGTATGCCCTGCGTGCCCTATAGTGTGTTTGCTTTCCATTCTGTTCCTCCTGTTTTTCTTTTATGGCAGACTTAATGACTGTTATTCTGGCTCCTGAGAAGATGCCTGGATTGAAAACTGTGTTTGCTGGTGGAAAGTAATTGAAAAGACTGTTGTAAAGTAATTGAATAGGCTGAAAGATGAAGGCTGTTGATCAGAGTTGAAACAATCCATACAGTTGAGAGATTTGAGAAAGCAGAGCAAATAGTCTGTATATGTGACATTGTATATGTGACAGCGGGGAAAAGAACCTCTCAAGATCTGTCAGGTTGGAAGAAACCTTGGCAGGCCTGTAGTTCAGCCTCATGCTCACAGCTGGGCCAGATGTGAGATGGGACAAAGCTGCGCTGGGCTTGATACTGTCAGGTCTTGAAAACCTCCATATCTGGAGACCACAGTGTCTTTCAACCACATTCCAGTGCCTCTTTGTTGGGGTAATGTAGCATTTCTTTATCTGCAGCCTGAACCTCTCTTCAGAGAGGCTAGAAAGTTGAATCCAGGAAACTATAGACCTGTCAGTCTGACCTCGGTACCAGGGAAAGTCATAGAACGCATCATCTCAAGTGCCATCTCACTTCACATACAGGACAACCAGGGGATCAGGTCCAGTCAACATGGGTTTATTAAAGGAAGGTCCTGTCTGACAAACCTGATCTCCTCCTATGACAGGATGACCTGACTGTAGGATGAGGGAAAGGCTGTGGATAGCATTTGCTTGGACTTTCAAAAAGCCTTTGACACTGTTCCCCATAGAATTCTCCTTGGTAAGCTGGCTGCTCATGGCTTGGACAACTGCACAATCTGCTGGATGAAACACTTGTTGAACACCCGGGCCCAAAGCATGGTGGTTAATGGAGTTAAATCCAGCTGTCACAAGGGGTGTGCCTCAGGCCTCGATGTTGGGACCACTTCTGCTTACCATCTTTATTGATGATCTCAGTAAGGACACAGAGTGTGTCACTAGTAAGTTTGCGGATGATACCAAGTTAGGTGGGAGTGTTCATCTGCCAGAGGGTAGGGAGGCTCTTCAGACAGACTTGGATAGATTGGAGCAATGGGCCAATGTTAATGGCAGGAGCTTCAATAAGGCCAAGTCCTGCACTTAGGCCACAACAACCCCCTGCAACGCTACAGGCCTGGGGAGGTGTGGCTGGAGAGCAGTCTGGTGGAGAGGGACCTGGGGGTTCTAATTGACAGGAAGATGAATATGAGCCAGCAGTGTGCCCAGGTGGCCAAGAAGGCAAATAGCATCCTGACTTGTATTAGAAATAGTGTGGCCAGCAGGAGTAGGGATTGTATTCGGCGTTCATGAGGCCACATCTTGAGTATTGTGTCCAGTTCCCTGGAGGTGTTTAAGGAACGAGTGGATATGGTGCTTAGGGATATGGTCTAGCGGTTAGACACTAGGAGAAAAGGTTGGACTCGATGACCCTGGAGGTCCTTTCCAGCCATGATGATTCTATGATTCTATGAACTAAGCTGGTGAAGGGCCTGGAGAATAAATTTTATGAGGAAAGACTGAAAGAGCTGGGGCTCTTTAGTTTGGGGAAGAGGAGGCTGAAGATGAGGTCTCCTCATCACTCTCTACAACTACCCGAAGGGATGTTGTGAAGAGGCTGTTGTTGGTCTCTTCTCACAAGCAATTAGTGATAGAACAAGAGGTAATGGGTTCAAGTTACAACAGGGTAGGTTTAGACTCGATACTAAGAAAAAACATTTTCACAGAAAGGGTGGTCAAGCACTGTAAGAGGCTTACCAGGGTGGTGGTTGAGTCACCATCCCTGGATGTGTTTAAAGATCATTTGGATGAGGTGTTGAGGGATGTGGTTTAGGGATGAACTTGTAAGGTAGGGTAGCTGGTTGAACTCATGATCCCAGGGGTCTTTTCCAACCAGAGTGAGTCTGTGATTCTTCTGTCAGTTCATACCTGTTGTTTCTCATCCTGCTGCACCTATGTGCTGTGAAAATTCTGGCTTGATCTGGTGTGCTGGTAGCTTGTGGCACCTTTTAATGTAGGTCAGCCTTCAGTCCTTGTTAGGAAATTGTAACTTTGTGATTAATCACTGTGGGCTGGGGATTAATGACAGGGATAGTGCAGTGATGTATTGATTACATTATGCAATATAACATCAGTAATCAGTTAGTGTAGTTATGTTGACCAAGATAGCATGTAGGCACTAATTAAGAGGGAAAATAGTTGCCTTTGGTATATTCTTTGAAACAACATCTTTTTGTAAAATAAACAAATATCTGAGGCAAATGGACATAGCACTCAAAATTGTGTTGCAAGCCTTCAAATACCATGAAGGTGTTAGCTGATCTGTTCTTAGAACAGATGTCCTGCAGGCAGGTATCAGACCTCTGGATTTCAGAATTTTAGATAGCAGTTATTTTGATAATAAGGATTCTCTGTCTGTATCTGGTGGGTTGTATTAATTGCCATGGGGAGCTAAAGGACTAGCCAGGTGTTGTGTTTCTGAAACAGAGAACCCCCCTCTGTCACTCTAGCTTTTGTTTCACATTTGGTTAAGCCAAATGTTATGTGTGTTTATTCTATTTCATCAATAAAGTAATGGCTTGTATAAACTATTGTCGTAGCATTTGAAAGTCTATATGACTGGTCTCAACAAGGGCCCTGTCTTTTAATGGCTGAACAAGTTAGAAAATATGTAAATGGTCATTACTCTTTATTTCAGAAGAGATGACCACTGGAGAAAGCTTGACTTTCCTTACTGTCTTGGAGATGCACAGGCATGAGATGAGAGGCACTGGAGATCATAGAATCATAGAATCATAAGGAATTGGAAGAGACCTCGAAAGATCATCTGGTCCAATCCCCCTGACACAGCAGGATCACCTGACTGCAGAAGCCATGGAATCAGAGTCACTCAGGGTAGGAAGGAACCACCATCCAGTTCCAACACCCCCAGCACAGACTGGGACACCCCACCCTAGACCAGGCTGGCCAGAGCCCCATCCAGCCTGGCCTTAAACACCTCCAGGGATGGAGCCCCAACTACCTCCCTGGGCAACTCATTCCAGGCTCTCACCACTCTCACAGTGAAGAACTTCCTCCTCATATCCACTCTACATCTACCCATCTCCAGCCTTGCTCCATTCCCCCTAGTCCTGTCACTACCTGACATCCTAAAAAGCCCCTCCTCAGCCTTTTTGTAGCCCACTTCAGATACTGGAAGGCCACAATAAGGTCACCTGGGAGCCTCCTCTTCTCCAGGCTGAACAGCCCCAACTGTCTCAGTCTGTCCTCACAGGAGAGGTGCTCCAGCCCTCTGATCACCCTCGTGGCCCTCCTCTGCACTCGCTCCAGCATCTCCACATCCCTCCTGTAATAAGGGCTCCAGAACTGGATGCAGTGCTCCAGGTGGGGTCTCACCAGAGCGGAGTAGAGGGGGAGAATCACCTCCCTCGACCTGCTGGCCACACTTCTTCTGATGCAGCCCAGGATCAGCTTTGCCTTCTGGACCACAAGTGCACACTGCTGGCTCATGTTGAGCCTTTTGTCCACAAGCACCCCCAAGTCCCTCTCCTCAGGGCTAGTCTCCAGCCAGTCACTGCCCAGTCTGTATTTGTGCTTAGGATTGCCTCGACCCAGATGCAGGACCTTACGCTTGGTCTTGTTGAACATCATGAGGTTGGACTTTGCCCACTTCTCCAGCCTGTCCAGGTCCCTCTGGATACTGTGAGGGCAGTCAAACACTGGAGTAGTTTTTTTTGAAGAGGAAATGTGATTTCCCTTCTTGGAGATGCTCAGAACTCACCTAGACCTGTGAGCAACCTCAGCTAAGTTGACCTGTGCTGAGCAAGGGTTAAATCGTGTGCCCTTCAGAGGTGCTCCCCAGCTTATAGAATTGTGTGATTACATGTAACCAGCACCCAGAATTTCTATGATAGGAATCAGAGTGCTGTTAATATTAAGGCATAATTACTTAATTTTAAAACATCTATCTAAATGCTTCTTGTCAAGCAATGTAATTAATGAAATTTTGTTTCATGGATGACCTCTGAGTCTGTTCAGTGTAACTGTGTAGGAAGAATTTAGAGTGCAGTGCTGACACTTGGCAATTTATTTCTACAAGAAGCACATTTCTTTGCAAAGAGCAGAAGACTCTGTATGGTTGATTGTGGATTAATGCAGCCTTGGCAAAGATGTTTGTAAATTGAGATTGAGCACAGTGAATGAGAGTATTTTGGAGCTGACTTGAAATGAATTTTACTAATCTATTTAAATGTATGTGGGTTTAATAGTTGATTTGGAGGGGGAATTAGCATTTATTTCCATTTGGAGTATCAGCTTATAATAGTAGATGTTATCAAAGCTTGCAAATTTAATTAGGAAGTAATTAAAGAGTGAAGTAACATCAAGCGTGTATGACAATTTTCTTGTTCTTTTTTCAGTCTAATTTTGGCCTCAACTTAACATAAATTCACAGTTTGTGGAGCACGTCTTCCCAGTGGCAGAGAAATCAGGGGTTGTGTTGTCTTCCTAACTCTTCCAAATACCTGCAGTAACGCTGAAGCAGGATGCAGTCTCTCCAACAGAGCTTGTCTGCAGTAAATAACACTGGATTTATTTCATTTTTCTGCTTTAAAAAAAGCTTGAGTTGTTGGTCTGAAACTATGCTTTTAAGTTCCGAGTGCCAGACTGCTGAAGTTCTTTTTTGGTGTTCTGCCTCTGCGTAAGGAGGTTTCTGGAGGAGGTGTGAATGCAGCTGCGGCTTGACCAGTTTCTCTAGGGTGTCGTCTCCTTTTGCTGCTCCTGGTTGGCATTTCAAACACAGCAGCTATATTTTCTCAGGGCTTTGCTGATGGAGAGAAGAATCTGGCTGAAGTGCAACCTGCTGAAGAGCAGAATTTTTCAGATGAGGAGGAGCTATCGTCTGAAAGGTTGTAGAAGTACATGATGCCTTAGGTATCACCTGTCAAGGGTGTCTGATTGCATTGAGTTCTTGGATTACCTGAGTGGAACAAAGCAACATCTAAGAGTTGTACCTACTAAGGCAGCTGTAATTATGACCATGTTGCCTGAGGGTCCTCCTGGTCGCTGTTGTGTGAAGATGTCTAGGTTGTGAGAGCTGGCCTGGGACTTGACACACTGTCTCTGAGTAGAGTATAATCTTTTTTCCTTTTTCTTGAGCCTTTAAACTTTATTTTCCTCCTCTGGAAACATTATTAGGTCTTGGGAATGCAAGCTAAACGTTTCCATTGGTTTTATTTGGTTACAGCACTTACCTGGTCTGTGCATTTGTAGAGGTTGAAGACAGGACATCATCACTGCAGAATGTTATGCCCTAAGCCATACTCTCTCAAACAGCCATAAAAGAGCAACATTTTCAGTTTAGAGCACTACACGTAAGATTTTCTACCTCCAGAAGGCTGTGTTTAAGGTGTGGTAGTGTTCCCTCCCCAGCACCAGCTGATGGTGCTTGCTTTCCCAGGTGTGTTACACCTGCTTTTGGACAGATGATGATGATGGTCTGTTTTAAATTAGAGATGTATGGAGAAGTAGCTGGTGAAAACTTTTAAAGCAGTTTGTGGTGACAGGTGTTGGTAGACTTCTGCATGTCAGTTCAGCGAGATCTGGACAGGCTGGAGAGCTGGGCAGGGAAAAATCTCATGAGCTATAACAAGAGTAAGTGCAGAGTCTTGCATCTGGGCAAGAACAACCCCAGGTACCAGTATAGGCTGGGGACTGACCCGTTGGAGTGTAGTGTAGGGGAAAGGGACTTGGGGGTCCTGGAGGGCAACAAGGTGACTATGAGCCAGCAGTGTGCTCTTGTGGCCAAGAAGGCCAACAGCATCCTGGGGTAGATCAGAAGGGGGGTGGTTAGCAGATCAAGAGAGGTTCTTCTCCCTCTCTACTCTGCCCTGGTGAGACCACACCTGGAGTATTGTGTTCAGTTCTGGGCTCCTCAGTTCAAGAGGGATGTGGAGCTGCTGGAGAGAGTTCAGCGTAGGGCAACAAAGATGATGAGAGAGGTGGAACACCTTCCTTATGAGGAGAGGTTGAGGGAGCTGGGTCTCTTTAGCTTGGAGAAGAGGAGACTGAGGGGTGACCTCATTAATGTCTACAAATATTTGAGGGGTGGGTGTCAGGAGGATGGCACTGGGCTGTTCTTGGTGTCATGTAGTGATAGGACAAGGGGCAATGGTTGTAAGCTGGAACATAGGAGGTTCCACATCAACCTGAGAAGGAACTTCTTCACGGTGAGGGTGACAGAGCACTGGAACAGGCTGCCCAGGGGGGTTGTGGAGTCTCCCTCACTGGAGATGTTCAAGACCCGACTGGAAGTGTTCCTGTGTGACTTGGTTTAGGTGATCCTGCTGTGGCAGGCGGATTGGACTGGATGATCTTTGGAGGTCCTATGATTCTATGATTCTATCATTCTATGATTCTATGATTCTGTGATTCTATGATTCAGCTGTTTCCTGCTGTGACTGTCCAGGGTAGATCTAGGAGAGGGTGAAGTGCGTGCCCTAATGCATCTCCTGTTTCTAGAGCACAAGATCATTAACAGAGTCTTTGCTTGGAAGTGTGTGTTCATTTGGGAGTGTGACAAGACTGCCAACAGTTGGATTTGAAAGCAAAACACAAAAGAATCCAGTAATACCTGAGAGCAGAAGAAAGTGCCCAGCTTGCTGCAGCTGTGAACTTTATTCAGATGAGGTGACTTTACTCGTCTCTGCGTTGAGGTTTACGATGCTAGAGTAAGAGTGGCAGAGTTGGAGGAGATATATGCTGGCTGCTGTTTCCGCTTGAGATGCTTCTGAGCCTTTGCTAAGTGAGGTGATGTGAGGAGACCGGTGTTGCTTTAGCTGTCAGTCTTAAGTGCTTCCAGAGCTGTTCTGTTTGTGACAAGTGGGTTCAAAATGAAGCTGTTGTGTTCCTTAATTTAGATATACTTCTTTGGCAGTTGTCAGCCTTTTGGGTAATTCGAGGTTGAAACCTTTGACCCTTTTTCTCATTGCTGTAGTATAAATGGAGTGTGCTGTTGGTTTTGCATCCACTTATGTAACTTAACTGATGACCACAGGGAGTATTTAAGTTTGGGCAAGCTTGGTGGATATAAGTAAAGTAGGAGTGGTGTATTTTGGCACCAAGGAAGGCATTTAGTTATTGTTAACTATTTAAAAGGCACCTCCTGCCCACCCCTTTGTTAATTGTTTTTGAGATGGCAAGTCAAAACAACTGATTTTGTACAGATGCTTTCAGTGATGTCTGTCTTAAGCCATTTATGACCCTAACAAACTTAAAATATGGAAGGAGGATAAATGTAAGGGAATGTAGACTTAGAGCATTCCAAGTGTCCTGTGGGAATATAGATAGGCGCAGGTTCCGAAAGTCCTGGTAGGAGTTATTGGCACCTAGGTGCTCCCACAACAGGGATTCCTTCTACTGTGCCTAGTTTCTCATAGGCCAGGTAGATAACACATGAAAGACAGTTGTAAGCTGTCTTCAGGGTTAAATTACTAATGCTATTTTTTACCATTTTAGCTGGAAAAGATGCTGATGCTTGATTTCTAATGAAGGAAGCTTGAGGGTTCTGACTACTTGTAGCATAATCTGGCCATCTGAGCTTTGCAAATACTGTAAGTGTTAATTAAGTTTGGCTTAATCACAGTCTGATCCGATTTGGAGCCTAAACCAGAAACTTTCATTGTCTGTATTTAAAAAGTAAAATCAAATCTATCATTTTGAACCGGAGAGGTTGTTGATGTTATAGCCCAGCTCTTAGTAGAATGAAATGCAGTCGAGGAAAGCAGAAGCTGTAGTTCCCCGTTTGCGTCCGGGCTTACTGCAGATACTCCCATACAAAAGTAGGTGTGTTCCATCTGAAAGCAGGCTGCACTCAAGGAGCAAGGGCCCTTAGTCTTAGAGCTGAACAACAACAGTTTGAAAACTCCCGAGAGTCTCGAGTGGTGTACTTTAATTGGCTTCCCTTCTCTGTCTTAGAAGCAGCAAAGGCTTTTCTGATCACGGAGGTTGGAGTTAGCTTTAGCTGTTACTTCAGTGTTTAGTGCGTGCAACAGCATTGTGACAAAAGGTTTTACTGAGTGCTGCAACGTGTCTTTGAGAAACTTTAAAGAGAGTTAGCCCTCTCCTTCACAAAGGCTTTCTGAGGTGCCTGAGGCAGTGCTGCACTTTCGACCTTTAGTGATTTTCCCCCCTAAAATCTTCATTACTTCTTTTAATGTAGAAAATAATGAACCAACAAATGCTGTCAGTTCTGTTATAAAGTCTTCTCACTTGCTTTAGGTGTACCCCTTGTGTATAGTACACTGTACTGTTGGAACACTGTTAATTGGGGTGAGATAACAATCTGCCATCTCAAGGTTAATTAACCAAGGTGCAGCATTCCACTGAGGATACCGAGTTTGCCAGGTCCAATAGCAAGTAGTGTTGGTTTTGCTGCCTCTGGAGAGCCTCATGGTGATGGGTTCCTGGAGTAATGCTGAAGTGAACTCAGATTTGTTCCCTTGTGTTGACTTGTGTATGTATCCACTTGCAGATTCAAAGAAAAGCATTTTATAACTGGCAAAAAAAAGCCAAAAAGCCAGAGGCAGGGGAAGCTGGATTCTTTCACTGCCTTCATACCTTAAATGTTTAAGAAAAGACTGGATGTGGCACTTAGTGGTGATGTTAGCTCATAGGCTGCATTTGATGATGTTAGAGATCTTTTCCAGCCTCAATGATTCTGTGATTCATGGCTCCTCAGCTGAGCTGGGGTCAGTGCAGCTTAGCTCTTATTCCTCTGCTGTAATACTGGTTCCTCAGCTGTTGCTGATCGCAGGCTGCCAGTGCATTAATTACTGGGCTTGTACTTTATTGTAATTCTCTTAGCAGTTGGCATGGTCTCATCAAGTATCATGTAATTGGAAAGATAAAGCTTGTTTAAGCTTAACACCGCGTATCAATCCCTAGGTTTGCTCCAGGAGCTCTTCAAAAGATTTCTTCGGTTTGTGAAAGTCCAGTTGTAACAGGAGTAACTGCTCTTCCATTTCAGAATGGCAAAGCTCTGTGATTTTATTGTCACATTAATATTCTGCCATTTTCCCTTTTACTTTCCTAGTGAAAGAGCAGCTTTGCTGTTGAAAAGAACCCTCGGGAAGCAATGGACCCTGTTCTCTTGAAGCTGTTTGCTCTGATCCCAGGAATGCTGTAGAGGTTAGTGACGTGATGACTTCAGAGCTTTTGGAGAAATTGCCTTATGATTTGTAATTGGCACATTCCTCTATGTGAAGCAGCTCATGTGCCTGTCAGAGAGAGAGTGGGGGATAATTCAGGCATTATCAGAACATGGTGGATTTTAAATTGCTCTACCCCTAAAAACATTAGGATTTAGTTTATCTGCACAGGTGCTATAGTAATGCACAACTGGGTGGTTACGCGCAAAGATCCATGGTGCCATGCATCCTCAGAGTCAAGCTTCATTACTCTTGGAGGTTTTAGCTGAGATGTGTGAAAGCCGAAGGTGAGAATGAGCATAATACTTTTGAGTTTTTGATTATTTGAGTTTTTCAAGTCTCTCATTTTTACTTCAAGAGAATAACACTTTTCAGTGGAAAAACAGGATGGGACAAGGCCATTCTGTACCCCTGCAAAGGTGATGTTATCTCTGCTTTTGCCTTTAGTCACCTGTACTTCAGTGTTCTAGTTTCTTTGGATGATGTACAAGCTGGGCAGACTGCTGTGTTATTCCCAGTAGCTATGTAGTACTGCTACAAGTATAATGACCTACAAGAGGCTTCCACTTGTAAATAGAGTATTCAGTCCACCTTACCTTAAAGATTTTTGTAAAGCTGAAGAGGATTAAGCGGCCTTATCACTGTGATGGGTTAGGTTTTATGACCCAGAAAAACTCATGTCTCTCTCAAACCACTCCCCTCTGTGCCCCACAGTGGGAATGAAAAATGTGGGGTAGGGTACTGGAGTGGGGGGAGAGTCTAGTACCAGAGGGACAATCTTCAGTCAGGGTGGGGATGGCTACGGGCAGTTCCTATCCAGCTGTGGAGGAGAGAGCACACACGTCCCTGCGCCCGCCTGTCTTCACCTGTTAGATATCCTTTCTTCTGTCTGTGTGGCTAGTTGAGCTTTTATCAATTGTTGGTGGTAGATTGGGAGGGGATCTTGCACTTGAATTTTTGCTTTAAACCACTTCTAAGTGTGGCTCCGTTTTCGTGAGGGGGAGTAGGGCTGCGGGGGTTTGGGTGTGCCATTGCTGGGTGAGTGCTGGCAGAGCAGAACGCCGGCATGGCCCCAATCACAGAGCACTGGGCACATGGGGGAGAAGGGTGTGCGACTGGCACACGCCATTTTCCCTCCCTTCCTTGTCTTCCTGCATGGCATGGACGCAGAAGCAGCCAGGTGCGAGTACCTGTTGCTGCTGCCCCGCGATGAGCACCCCTTACTGAGCGGAGGCCAGAACTACATCCAGTTGCCTTTTGTATATAGTTCTTCCCATGTACCATCTCCCTAAATTTCCTTTTCTTTATTGTGAAGGTTTTTCCTTTGTGTTGTGGTTTTTTTCTTTCTTTTAAATTTATTTCATTTTGAATAAATTTTACAATTTATTCTAGTTTTCAAATTTGTTTATGTTCCCTTCCTATATTGATGGGAGGGGAATCTAACAATCTGTTCTGGCCATGAGACTGGTGTTACAGGCAGGGCTTTGGGTTCTTTGATAACAACTGGTTTTGTCAGATACCAGACCTTGCAGCTAGATATTGGAGGGGTTTATCTCAGAGGGGAAAAAGGGTTCTGGGGCAGGAGCTGGCAGGGCTCATTCACAGGACTTTAAACTAGATTTGAGGGGGGGTGGGATAGTTGATGGGCGAGCACCAGTGGGACAGAGCTCTGGTCTTAATGAAAACCAGGTGGCCTCTTGCTGTCCTAGGGGGAAATCAGAGCACTCAGCTCGCTCCCTGAAATGCCTGCACACCACTGCACGCAGCATGGGGATGAGCAGGAGGAGTTAGACATCTGTGTCCAGTCAGGTGATTATGATCTGGTGGCAATTACAGAGACCTGGTGGGACAGCTCGCATGACTGGAATGTGGTGACAGACGGCTATGTCCTTTCTAAGAGGGACAGGTCAGCAAGGCGGGGTGGAGGAGTTGCTCTTTACGTGAGAGAGCAACTGGAATGTATTGAGTTCTGTCCAGGGTTAAAAGAAGAGAGAGCTGAGAGTTTGTGAGTGCGGATCAAGGGGCAGGTAGGCATGGGTGACACTGTTGTGGGTGTCTGTTACAGGCCACCAGATCAGAATGAGGAAGCTGATGAGGTCTTCTACAGCCAGCTGACAGGGTAGTGACATGGATGGTGAACTGGCTGCAGGATAGAAGCCAGAGAGTAGTGGTCAATGGGACAGAGTCTTGTTGGAGGTCTGTATCTAGTGGAGTGCCCCTGGAACCGGTCCTGTTCAATCTATTCATTGATGACTTGGATGAGGGATTGGCATGCACTGTCAGCAAGTTTGCTGATGACACAAAGCTGGGTGGTGTCACTGACACCCCAGCAGACTGTGCTGCCATTCAGCGAGATCTGGACAAGCTGGAGAGCTGGGCAGAGAAAAATCTCATGAGCTATAACAAGAGTAAGTGCAGAGTCTTGCATCTGGGCAAGAACAACCCCAGGTACCAGTATAGGCTGGGGACTGACCTGTTGGAGAGCAGTGCAGGAGAAAGGGACCTGGGGGTCCTGGTAGACAGCAGGATGACTATGAGCCAGCAGTGTGCTCTTGTGGTCAAGAGGGCCGACAGCATCCTGGGGTGGATCAGAAGACAATTTTTTAGCATATCAAGAGAAGTTGTTCTCCCTTCTGCTCTGCAGTAGTGGGACCTCATCTGGAGTATTGTATCCAGTCGTGGGCCCCTCAGTTCAAGAGGGATGTGGAGCTGCTGGAGAGAGTCCAGCGTAGGACAACGAAGATGATGAGAGAGGTGGAGCACCTCCCTTATGAGGAGAGGCTGAGGGAGCTGGGTCTCTTCAGCTTGGAGAAGAGGAGACTGAGGGGTGACCTCATTAATGTCTATAAATATGTGAGAGGTGGGTGTCAGAAGGATGGAGCCGGGCTCTTCTCAGTGTCATCTAGTGGACAAATGGGCAATGGGTGTGAGCTGGAACACAGGAGCTTCCACATCAATATGAGAAGGAGCTTCTTCGCAGTGAGGGTAACGGAGCACTGGAACAGGCTGCCCTGGGGGGCCGTGGGCTCCTTCACTGGAGACGTTCAAGACCCGCCTGGATGTGTTCCTGTGTGACTTAGTCTGGGTGATCCTGCTGTGTCAGGGGGATCGGACTGGGGGGGATTGGACAGGAGGATCTTTTGAGGTCCCTTCCAATTCCTTGTGATTCTGTGGAGGATTCCACATTTAACCCTCAAACCAGCACAATCGCCTGATGGATTTCTTCTTAACTTGTGAAGTGAGAAGAGCTTTTGTATCTATCAGACTCAGTAATGCTTTATTTTAGTGATGAACAATGAGTGTAACAGGTAAAATTTGATGAAGCACTAGTGGGAAAATGATGGAAATAGGGATGTTGAAGTGCTCACTGCTCTTAAAGAAATGAATTTTGAGAAAAGCAGCTGATTTAAGTCTATTAAAGCTGTATGGTTAGTATAAATGAGTTGTAAACTTTGTTAGCTTACTTTAAAAGCAAACATCTATATGATCTAGCTACTGAAGAGTAATGCCCAAGCTTTGTTGGACACCCTTTAACATATAGACCCTTTTCAGAAAGAAAGACATCCCAAGAGCAGTAAAGAAAGTGCTGTAGTGCGTCACAGGCAGAGAAAGTGAGTACAAGGAACTGCTAAGTGTCGTTGTTCTTTGAGGTGTGCAGAACTTAGCAAGTCTTCTTGTAAATGGTGGCATTTCTTATGGACACCTTTAGCTATTCATATGTTGTCTCCATCTTTATGTTATCTGGTACAAAACTGACAGTTGTAAAATGTTTGTGGAGGTATATCCCTTCTAATTTAAGGAAAGCACACAGAAAGGCAAAAATAACATCCCACAATTTGACCTTTCATATAATCCCCATGATATGATCTTCAACCCCTCTATTCCAGCATCAGGACCTTCATTCTAGCTTTGTGCTGCTTCTTTAGTTTCCAAATTTTTATTCATTGATGGAAAAGAAATACAAATCTGTCTGCAAGGGATTCTGCTAAAAAGATGCCTTTTTTACTTTCATAGAAAAAGCCATGCTGCCTTCAACCAAATGTGTTTAGATTTCAGTATTTAAAAGAAATAATTTCTGGTTTATGAGAGGTAAAAAAGGCTCCTTTCTCATTAGTTTCCCTGTCGACTTAGTAAAAGCAGTTAGTTTCAAGCAGACTGTTGAATGCAGACACATTTGTGACTCTGTGAAGAGTGACTTATTACTGCCATGATCTGCTTTTCAGATCCTTTTGCAGGAAATACTTCCTTGGCACTTTGTGCATGCTGCTGTTCTGCTTCAGAGGACAAGCAAGAAATGCCAGAGCCCATTAGCCTGGCTCTAGCACTGCTATGGTGATATTCCTTTCAGCCCTGGGCCTGCTGTATTTGATTCAGTCAATCTCTCCATGGTGCTTTGTTGAGTTTCTGTCCAGCTGAGGTGTGAATTACCTGCAGCCACATGGATAATAGGAAAAGTCATGGTGCAGTTTATAAACACATAGAAGAAAATAAGATTAGGAAAGACAGCTAACCAACATGAAATTGTCAGGGAGAAACTGATATAATGCTGATCAGTTTGCTTCCTTGACAGATAAATTGGATTACCATGTAAAGGAGGGGTAGAAGTGGTAGAACCTGAGGAGTCTAAGGTTTTGACAGATGTGCTTTTGAAGGCAATGTGTATAGAGATTCTTTTTAACAGGGTCGTCCTTAAATCACCATACTGCAGGAAGAATTTTTATTACAAATAGTTCAATGCAACAATAAAGAGCCATTTGGCATCACCTGCAAAGGTGTTGGAAGTGGGCTTCCTTTCCAGCTTGCTGCGTCTGGGTTTGGCAGCAATGGTGTCCATAACGTGGGTGATGGACTAGAGGCTGCTTACAGAATGTGTAGGTGATGTCAGTTTGGGAGTAGACAGTACCAGCACCACAAAAGGCTGATATTGAGGTATTTGACTTTATAACTGGGGTAAGCAGAGTGTCTGCATCTGTTCGTGTGACCTTACTTGCCTAGTATTTATTTGTGACACCACATTAACACAGAGTGTACAGCCCAAGTATATTGATCATACTGAGTTGGATGGCCTTTTACAACACTGTTTTGTGTGTGGTGCTTTTTCATCCTTTAGCAAGACGACAGCACTCAAACCTAGTACTTGAATGGAAGCAGATGTTACCTGGAAAAGGCTTTGTCTGGATTTGAAGTCTTGGTGTGCTGCTGAATTAGACATGTGGAGGGTTAGCAACACTCTTGGAAAATCCCAGGATTTTTGTCTACACTGTGGTGTAGGCAGCTGCTCTTGCAAACTTCTAGCAGTGCCACTGATGGCATGGCAACAGATCCAGTTAGGCAGTTGATGCCAGGGCTGCTACCTTTTGTTTGGTCTCTGTAATGCAGCTAAAGAGCTTGTCTGGACTCTGAAAGCAAAGCTTCAGCAGCCCCTCTTCTAGTCTTGCATTTCTGTGGGCACAGTACAAAATGCGTGCTGCTGCTTCACGGGCTGTTTGATGGTCAGGAAGGACAGAGGGACCAGGAGAAGCAGCCTGAGGTGTTTATGGTGTGGATCATTGTTTGGCTTGTTGGGAGATGTACACAAAGGAAAGAGAACTTCTGTATCCTTTGTGCTGCATTGCCAGGGGACTTATCAGCACTAACTGCAGCACATCAAGCCTTTCTCCTTGCATGACTTTGCCCTTTGTTCTTTATGTGATGTAGTTCCTTTAGTTTGCCACAGAGAGAAAATGTATGAACAGGGAGGAGCAAACATCTTTTTCAAAAGCTTTTGCAGGATTAGTTATGAAATGTGGCAATGACTGTCACCTGGGGTGCTGTTACAGTAGGCTGACATACTGCTGGTTCTGTAATCCCTGGTTTCTTGAGCCTGGCTCTCAATCTTTGCTGTCCTAGTATATGCTTTTGTATCAAGGCAACAAAATCAGTTGATAATAGATATATCTTAATGGCAAAGACCTGATGCATCAGGAGTGCAAGAATGCTGTGACTCTTTCATGCCCTGACCTGTGTCCCAAACAGAAGGTATTGGAAGAGCTTCTGAAAGGCAAGCCTTAAGCAGTCCTGTGGAGACACTGGGTCCCATGAACTGAAACAAACTGGAGGCACAGTAAACCAAGGTTTAGAGCTTTCTCTTGTTGCTTGTAACTGTCCTACAGCTCCCTGGGAGAAATCTGAAAGGCTTACTCCTGTAGGTGCCGATGTAGCTGTTCAAGTGCTGAAAGACAGAACTGATGTGCAGGTATTTATGGAAGTGTGGAAATAATGGCGTAGAAACCATTGCCCATCTGGCTGTATCGTAGCAAGAGTTTGTGAAAAAACATCTTCAGTGCTTCTGAGAGATCACCTTGATTTTTTGGGTTGTTTTTTAAAGCATGAAGAAGACAGAAATGTCATCCCTGTAATACCTGCATGAGAGAAGTGCTACAAAGATGCTCAATACTTTGCTCCGCTGTTTGGGATGCTGAAACTTTTTCCTGTAGTAGAGATAGATATCTTACTACATCTTCTACTGAGTCCTTTAATCATGGAATGGTTTGTGTTGGAAGGGACCTTTCAGATAATCTAGTTCCAACACTTCTCATTAGATCAGGTCACCCAGAGCACTGTTCCAGTGTGGCCCAGAGCATTCCCAGGAAATGGAAGCCACATGCAAATACTACCCCTAATAAGGGAATGTACAGCTGCTGTGAAAGGTCCTGTACCTTACACCAGAGTGCATCTTTGCTATTAAGTTGACTGAGTCAGCAGTGTGCCCAGGCGACCAAGAGGGCCAGTGGCATCCTGGCCTGCATCAAGAATGGTGTGGCCAGCAGGTCAAGGGGGGTTATCCTTCCCCTGTATTCAGCACTGGTTAGACCACACCTGGAGTATTGTGTTCAGTTCTGGGCCCCTCAGTTTAAGA
>VXBP01004147.1:209745-276856 GCA_013400115.1 Rhinopomastus cyanomelas
GGAAAAGCCCAGCACCAAAGCCATAATCACAGAATCACAGAACATGAGGAACGGGAAGGGACCTGGAAAGAAGATCTCCTGAAACAGCAGTGTGACCTTGCAAATCCTTGCTTGCTCACTTTGCGTAATCCCTGATGCTTTGCAGTACATCAGTTGGAGTTGATCTTGTTTTGCTGTTTCTCAGGGAAATAGTTCCTGAATTAAGCAGAAGACTAACTGTTTAACGAGAGGGAAACTTAGTCTAGAAATAGTGATTTTATTGCAGAGTTGACATGCTGGCTTTGACGCACGTGCTGTCTCACAGCGAGCAGGTGAGAGTCCCTGAAGGAGCTCCTGCGGGTTCAGTCTGTCCGGGAGAGCTGCTGCCTCCCCTTTCAGCAGCACAGCTTCCTCTTGCCCTGTTTTCTCTGTGTATAAGTAGCTCTTTCCCTGAGGCAGTTGGGGTGGAGGTGTGTGCTGGTATCCCAATATAATCTACAAAGAAAGAAATGGATTCCTGTTTCACTGCTGAGCTGCTGATGTTATACCAATGTAGTGCCTGGAGAAACACTTATGATTGTAATTATGAGGCAGATAATTACCTAGCTGCTTATTTACATATCAGCATTCTGAAACTAGATGCACAGCTCGGACCTGTGATAGCTATTATGTAAATGTGCCTCATGCAGCTTCTGTCTGTCTGTTGTATTTTTGCTTCACAAAAGTTTTGATAGCTGTAGTAGTATTGCACTTCCATAATCATACCATACCTTGTGTTAATGAGTATGTACGTGTGTTACGTTGTTCTTGCAAAGTTTCTATGAGCCTTCTAAGTTGTTAGTATTTTATTTAACATGATTAATGCTTGTTTGTCCAATGGCTTCCACTAACAGTAAAAAACACTTTAGCTTCTACTTCTTAACATAATATTTTGCCTTTTTCACTAACTGGAATGAAATGCTTAAGAATCCCATGGATTCATCATATAATTTGATATAATTTCCTATATAAACGTGAAGAGCTTGGTGAATGTGTTTATATGGGAGCTGCTCAGTCAAGTCAGCACTGATGACAGGAAAATGTGCAGCCAGCTGACAGCCAGTGGAAAGGGAACAAAGGGGTTGTTTAAGTAAGGATGCTCATGCCGTGCCTTTACTGCTTGCTTTGTTTCTCTTTGTGTGGAGGCTTGGCTACTCTTAGCACTAGGAGAAAACAGCAATTTGTTTGACAAGAACAGTATTTTTATTGTTGCTGTCTTTGAAAGCTACTCAGCATCTTCTTTTAGTTTGGGCCCACACAGAACATGATGATATGCAACTGCACCTCTCCAGCTCAAGCAGCAGAAGGTGGATGCAGAGGGTCAAACTGCTTCAAGCCTCCTGATAAATCTGTGCCTGTCACTGCGAGGCTGCATTATATGGCTTCAGTTTTCATGGTTCTGTAAGAATGTACCTTCTAACTTCTTACTCAAAAAAGCCAGGCACTCAACAGCTGGACCATGCCCACCTCAGAGGTTCACTGTGGGTGTGCCTCCTTGGACATACTGGGAAAAGTAACTCATCAGGACTTTGCAGTAAAGAATACAGTACCACTGCACTGGGCTGCACCTGCTGGAAGAGTGGGTACGAGGCAGGGAAGAGCCTCCTTTCCTGAAAAACAGCTTCTGTCCTTGGCTTTTCCACAAAACCTCTCACAGGGTTTTTGCAATTGCTTTCTATGTTTTCTTCACATACTCTGGGCTTCTGGTTTCAAGCCTGTAAACTGACAGGGAGAAGGATGTCAACTGGTCTCAAAGGGATACAGTGCAAGCAAGCAGAAAGATCCAGGCAGTAGAAGATATCATAGGATTAGCTACACTCCAGAATTTCTTAAAATACAGTCCAGATTATTAGATGCCAGCAGTTTCCGTGTCAGGTGTGCATGCTGAGACTGTTGGCATGCCTGTGCTGTGGGGCACATATAGGAAAATAAGTTGATTTAGGAGCTGTGAGGCAAGTTGATCTGGCAGTGACAAGTGGCCCTGAGGAAGCCAAGAGGAATTACCTTCTCGTGTGTGCAGAGCTGGCTGCGCTGCACTAACCGAGGGACAGCAGCACACTTGGAAGGCTGGAGTGAGAGAATGCTGAGCAGAAGGGAGGGCTGTGTCCAGCCTGTCCACGGAGGGAGGCAGGAGGGCTTTTGGAGGACTAGGGGAAGGGAACGTGTCATTTCACGCTGTACAATGATGTGCAGCTGGGCCAAATTCAAGCTCTGTAAGCAGTGACGAGACAGGTGTTCCCTAACTTGTGAATTTGCTTCCCTTAAGCTTTTCTTCCTGCAGGCTTTTGCTGAGCAGGGCACTTGTCACCAAGCTGTGAACAGGTGACGTGGCTGTCACTGAAACATGATGGAATACTTTGGTTCTTGGCATTAAGGGAACTGCCAGGCCCTAATGCTAGGGCTGTGTGTTGAGCTCACAGGTAACTGAAGGCTGCGTAAAGGCTTTCATTTAGTCAAATAGATGTTAGGATTACTGGGTTTATTTGGATTTAGGTTGGACTGGATGATCTTTAAGGTCTATTCCAACCTTATCATTACTGTGATACTGTGATACCGGTATAGTAAGGTCCTTTCTCCTAGATGTTTCTTTGCTTTGTAGTAAAAGGTTTACTACAAACCTTCTTTCTTGAAGGCCTGAGCCTAAACAAAGGAAACCTCAGTCAAAATATTTTATAGGGGACACAGTAGTAACTTACCATTGCTCTGTCACTCCCAAAAAGCAGGGTGTTCTGATGCAGTGTTTCCAGTGGGTCACTTGTCAAAACATTTCCGTCCTTTGGGTTTGAAAGATGTTTGTTTTAGCTGAGCTAAAACCCCTCCCTCAGTGTTTCCTCAGGCTAAGTAGCTTCTGGTGTTGCAATGCACAATAAGGCAGCTTTTCCGCTCTGTAAACCATGGCTTTACCAAGTCTGTCTCACATGTCTAGTGCTGAAGCTCCCAGAGCCCACAGCTCTCATCCTTTCATTTCCATAGACAGTCTGTGCTGTGGTCATCAGAAAAAAAAGTCACTGTCTGTGGACTGACAAATCGGAGACATTCTTTCAGACTCTTTCATGGAGCACTGGAACAGGCTCCCCAGGGAGGTCGTGGAGTCTCCTTCTCTGGGGACTTTCAAGGCCGCCTGGATGCGTTCCTCTGTGATCTGTGTTAGATAGTTTTGTCCTGCTGCGGCAGGGGGGTTGGACTCGATGATCTCTTGGGTCCCTTCCAACCCCTAACATCCTATGATCCTATGATCCTATGACTTCACGCACAGTACACTTCAGATGGTTGCGTGGAGCCTGCATTTTTTTTTAATAGGACAGCATCATAGTAGGACTCAATTCTGGAGTAATTCCACAGTAGTATCTAATCTGCTTGAAAGCAATGTGTTGCATGTGCTCTAGCTGATAGGCATGAGGATGAAGACTGAACAGGAAAACTGTCAGGAGAAGCTGATGCAAAGGGCAGATAGCATCGCAGAAGGAAAGCAGTACAAAGTTCTCTGTGTGTCAAAGTCAGTGTCACCACTCTGTGTTCCTTTTGTCCAGTGCCACATGGACTCTGTAGCTGTGAAAAACATCCAGGAGACAAATATGTATAGTGAAGAATACTGCCAAAGCAGCTTTCTAGAAGATTTTGTTGAGTGTTTAGGAGCATCTTTGGAACAGAATCTGTTGCATTGGGGCGTTTTGGTGTGGTGCTTGGCTTTTAGGTTGGTTTAGCTAAGCTCATGTGCAAGGCCAGGCAACTGGGCTGTTTCATATTTACCTGTGTGACTCATGCTGGTCTGTTACCTGTGGTGTTTTTAGGGAGAACAGACTAAAAGATGGCACCCAGTGCTATCTCATTTTTCTTCAGCTGTGAAAAGCCAGTGCAGATGTTCCACATGCACTGGCAGTTGGCGCCTTGTAGACGAGCGTAACTTTCTAAAGGCTTGTTGTTCCAGAAGTGGATTTTTTCTGTTGTGCCAGAACATTTGCTAGCGTCAGTGCCTTGTCTTTCCTGGGTCTTATTGAAATGCTGCTCTGTGAATGCATTCCAGAAAAGTATTTCATTGCTGGGTTAGAGATAGGCATGTTTTCTTTTGTTAATGCTTCTTACTAATGGTCAGTTGTTTTCAGTTTTACAAGTGTACTCCTTGCTTGTAGCTGCTGCTATTTGCCTGGCACTTTTAGAATCATCACTTCTCCTTTTAGTAATTGACTCTTTGTGGTAATAATCTATCTTTTTGATAATTTTTGTAATTAAGGAAGTTGTTAAAGTTTCTTGCCATGAGGCATTTTCTACTCTTGAATAATTTTGGTAGGCGTTACTTGCCTTCGTTTTTCTAACTGCCTTTAAGTGATGACAGGTAGACATTACAATTCTATGGACTATTAAATTGATAGAATACTCAATTTTGTGTATCAAGCTGAAACTGTTCTGTTGTTTCTTCCTTACTCCTTATCATACTCAAACGTAGTAGTGAGAACAGCCCCTTTTGCCCCTGTGTGTGACAACCTGCGGCTCTTGAGGGATTTGTCTGCTCTGACCCTCTCAACTCTCCTGCAAGGTCCTGCTTGATTGACTTCAGTTTCACGTTCACAAGATTTAGACCATGTTATGTTGAAGATTAATGCAGGGCTTATTGCAGGTGCTGTGTTGCATCCCTGAGGTATTTTAAAACACATGGGTGCCAGTGACAGAGTTAAAGCAGAACATGGTCAAGATCAAGCAGGATGTCAGAGGACTGGGTGCATGAATGAAGGAGACAAGGGACTGAGCGATCTACTTTACCTTGCCAGTCAGAGGTAGGGATGCAGGCAGAGGTTGATGCATCGTGCAGATCAACACCTGACTTCGTGGCTGGTGACATCACAGGGTGTTAGCTTCCTCAGTGACTGGATGTTACTGGGAGGAAATGGGATCCACATACCTAGAAGACAAAAGAGAGTCTTTGCTGGCAGATTGGCAGATTGAATGAATCATACTTTTAAAGTCCTGAGAAGATCAGGGATAAAGTCAGTATCTGAGGGAGTTTGTAGATCTTGTTTTATTAGATTTTAAAGGATGCAAGTGGTACTGATTTTATTCTAGAATTATTTTGAGAATCATTTTCACTGTGTAGATCATGCTGCTGTAGATACTGTGGAATGTGCCTCCATCATAAGAACAATCTAACAGAAAGTACCCAAGTGTCTTGCAGTGTTGGAAGCCTTGATAGTCATGTTTTGGGCTGAGGTGTCTTCCTGTTTCAAGTTTTTAGCTTTAAACCCTCCAGGTACATCCTGATCAGTGCCTAGCATATCAGATCAGCTGCTCTTAACTGCACTGTGGTATGGCTGTGTGGAAGGGTGCTAGACACTTCCAAGCAGCGATGTAGTAATGCATCAATCTTCTGTACTCAGCAACACTGTTTTCCTTTCTGAACAGGATACGAGGGAGCTCCCAGAAGTCAGCCAAGATGAATATGGTGAAGAGAATCATGGGCCGGCCGCGGCAGGAGGAGTGTAGCCCTCAGGACAATGCGCTGGGCTTGATGCATCTGCGTCGCCTCTTCACAGAGCTCTGCCATCCTCCGCGGCACATGACCCAGAAAGAGCAGGAAGAAAAACTGTACATGATGTTGCCGGTGTTTAACAGGGTAAGAAGGAGAATACGCAAGAATAGCTGTCTCCTTGATTTGAATTGGCTGCTGCTGTTTGCTACTCCTAGCACCTTTGGTTCTAGCACTGCAGAAGCTTCTCTTCCACTGACATCCTTTCGGTTGTGCTCTTGTCCTCTCGTAGTGTTGGGCTGGTGGATAAATGTGCAGTTGGTCGTTGCCTTCTATTACTGCTTGTTTTCAAGTGCAAACCACGGTTCCACGTAGACTCGCACAGAACTTCTCTGCAGAGCTTGCTGTGACAGTCTTCTGATTTCCAGCCTCATTGTACCTGCAGCAAGTTTATACCCTTTTGTTTGTGTGGTAGCACTGCCCTGGAGTCTCTTTGCCTTCTCGTTTGTGGTATTGATACATGTTTGGTGATAACAATCATAGGAGCTCCTTGGATTTACTAGGCTAAACAACTTGGAAAGATTTAATCTTCTCTTGCGATAAATTCTCTGTATTTTTATAATCCTTTTGGCCTGCTTCCTGTGTATTGAGTCTGAATTTCTCCTTCTGCACAAAGGCAATTCTGAACAAGCAATCTGCAGGGAAGATGTAGTAGTCACTTGTACCATGACATTTCTATTTCACTACTACCTCTACTCTGGCACTGAGAATTTGTTTGGAGGCAAGACTGTCACAGCTGTCACTGGAATTCACAGGAGCTCATTTCTTCTGATGCCTTATGTCACTCAGTCACTCTGCAGCTTTATTAGGAGTATTAACTTTGGTAGTAGTGTTAGGGTCTTGAAAGAGCAGTAGGTACAGATCTAGCTTTCTGTTTTTTCCTGCTGTGACCTGAACCCTTGCTCCTGAAGCTCTTCTTGAGGGCATGTATGTAGTACTGTGGAGAACTGGAATCATCCAGAAACTTGACAGGAAAATAACTCGCTTTTCTCTCTTTCACATGGGTGTTTTGTGAAATATGTGCCTCATGATGGTGTTAGACATTCACAGAATCCCAGAATCACTAAGGCTGGAAAAGCCCTCTGGGCTCATCCAGCCGAGTCCATGACCTAATATCACCGCAGTGGCCAGCCCAGGCCACTAAGGGCCGCCTCCAGGGATGGGGACTTCACCACTGCCCTGGGCAGTCCATTCCAGGATCTGATCACCCTTTCCATGAGGAAGGGCTTTCTGACATCCAACCTAACCCTCCCCTGGCAGCTTTAAACCCTCCTTTCTCATCTTGTTGCTAGTTGCCTGAGAGAAGAGCCTGACCCCCACCTGACTACAGCTTCCCTTCAGATGTTCAACTGTGTTCATGCTGCCTAGAGAAATTAATCCTAGTCAAGGCACAGGGTATTAATAGTATTTTCAGGCTACTAGGTGCACACCGTGGTGGATAGATCCCCTAAATATCATTCTGTTGTCCTAGGTGTTATGTCTTGTTCTGTTGCCAACTTGTGTGAGTTTGGGAGCATGCAGCTCGGGTCCTCTCTTTTGTGGATGGATTCTTTTCTCTAAATCCTTTTGTTCTCTTCATTACTGAGGTGAACTTGATTCTCCTGTCTTTGCCAGATGTTTTTCTTTTGAATCCTCCTCTTCCTCTTTTCTCTTGTTACTTGGTTTCAGCATCACCTTACTCAAACTCTGGCGGTTCTTAATCTGTGACCAACTTGGAGCTGTATTTGTTGCCACAGATACAGGCTGTTGCCAGATACTTTCAGTTCAGTTTCTACCTTCTGTAAAATTTGCACTGTAGCCTGGCAGGTGGAGCATGGCACGTATGTACTGCTTAGGTGTCTTCACTTCATTTTCTGCAGTCCTTGATAACCATTATCAGACATCACTCGTTGTTGGAGTGGTGCAAACAAACCTGATTTGTGGCAGTTTTTGCCTGAGATGTGAGGGACTGGGACTGTTGACGGGGCGACTGCAAGTATTGAAGTGCAGTTTTTTCCCAGAAACAGCCAGTCAATGCATAGGAGAAGCCCTAGGGGATGCTCATGGGTAGGTCCTGCATGTGCTGCCAGTGCAGCAGCTGATGGGGCAGGGTGCACAGGAACAGAGCTGCAAGCTCTGCCCCATTACCCAGAGCGGTGGTTTCCACCCAGCAGAAGGCTGTGGCCTTTTTGTGTGATGCTCCCACCACAACTGACACAGCAACCCAGAGAGAGCTTCAGGGCAGACATGGGTGCCCAGCTGAGCTCCTGGACCAGGAGACAGCACAGAGCTCACCTGTGGCATTTGAGTCCAGGCAGAGACACTCCTCTGCTTAGAGACAGAACTGCGAGAGGAGGGGGGAGCAGGCTGAGTTGCATCAGGGGATGTGAGAAAGAAAATGAGCATTGGAGCCACTCCCTGCTTTCCTCAAACCAGGCTCAGTGGTCAGATACAGTTCAGGACAGGGAAGAGTGGAAACAGGTCCCAGCTCTGGGCGGCCGATGACTCCCCTCACAGCCTCACACACATTCTCAATTGCCCCAGCACAGCAGGTAGGAGGCTCTGGAATCCGAAGGTCAGACAGATGAGCACAAAGGTGAAGATCCACCCCAGGAGCTGCCTCTACCAAGAAAAAGTCTCTTTGCCATAGATGATTCCATTCTCAGTGGGACAGAGGCCCCCATGTGCTGACCTGACCCGCCCCACAGGGGGCTTTGCTGCTTCCCTGGGACCCAGGATACAGCCATGACAAGGGAACTCCCTGATCTAACCCAGTCCTCTGATCATTACCCACTGCTGGTTGCACGAGCAGGGAGCGATGAGGTTGAGGAGAGAAGCAAAAAATCAATCCAAAGGAGCTTCAGGGTGCTGGGACAACTGCTGGAGGGATTGGGAGCACAGGGGATGTTTTCCTCAGTCCCTTCAGTGTGAGGGAAGATCATTGAAAGGAATGAGAAAGCTTTCTAGATCCATTCCAAGGTGCTGAGGGGCTGGTAGAGAAGCTTGCCAAGCCCTCACCATCAGATATCATTGCTGCTGCCCAACAGGAGATGTCTCAGATGATTAGAAGCTTGTTAACGTGGTGTTTCACCCACAAGAAAGGGAGGAAGAGTGATCTTGGGCAACTCCAAGCCTGTCATGCTCTGTACCAGGAGGATTCCATCTCTTCGTGAGGTCACACAGCAAGTGCAGGGCAGCCAGGGCATCAGGTCTCCTTCCCAGTTGCATGTCATCTGCAAACTTATCGAGAGTGCCTTCAGTTCCCTCGCCTAGATCATTGATAAAGATGTTGAACAGGACTGGCCCCAGCACTGAGCCCTAGGGAAGAGGCTGTGACTGGACGCCACCTCCATCCAACACAACTCTGGGCTCAGCCATGCAGCCAGTCCTTTACCCAGCGAAGAGCCATGTTGGAAGCATTATCTATTATCAGACTGGGATGCCCTTGTTAGGAGGAGAAAACCCCAAATACGTGATGGAGCTCAGATGAAGGTTTCCTATGGTGTGTGTCTCGTACAGAGCAGTGAGTTATTGGACATTGGAGCTGCATGTGGTGTTGTGGAAGCCGGGAGGCGGGGGCTGTGGAGAGAGAGAAGTGAGGGTACGACAGTGTCTGTGTTCGATCCAGGAAGGAGTTCTGCAAGAAGTGTGATATTTTTTTTTAGTGAAAGCAGAGATCTAGAGCAGGGGAGGCAAGTCTGCTACCTGTAGGCATCTTAAGTGGCCAGCAACGGGCAACCAGTGAAATAACCGGTGTGTCCAGGAGCTCTTTTGAGGCCATCCTGCTTAACCAGGCATGAGTTTGGGGTTTTTTGATTGGTTTTGTCAGGCTTTTTTTCTTTCTTCAGAGAGTAAGTGGCAGTTGGTAGCCCCACATTCTCCCTGATGTTTTGAGGAATATTAATCAGTAATTCCAGAGGCGCTAGACCGCTCTGATTTGTAGTTTGTAGACGCAGCATGTCTCAAAGATGCTGTAGTTTCATCAGTCTTGCTAGTTCTGCTAACAAATGGGTTTTACAGGCCATTTCTGTTTCCGGATTGTAAAGTAATGAACAAGATTGTAACAAACAGTGCCACTGGTGTGTGATCAACCAAACATTGTCCTTCTGGAGAAGTGTTCAGAAAGCTCCTGTGTCGTGGCAGTAGCAGTGGTGTAGTATGTGGGTGCTTGTCTGACTCCTCCTGCATTCCACCTGGGTCACCACCAGTGTTGTGGGTTAGAGACCCCAAGAGTATTTTAACCTGGAACTTTTACCTAAAGCGTCAGACACAAAGGGAGGATTTGACAAACCCCCTGATGAATCTGCAGGCAGTGAAACAGCTGGCTCTGTTTGGTGAAGAAAGGCAGCAAGACATTTTAATTCACTCCCCCACCGCACGTCGGAGATAAACAGCCCCACACAAGATACAGACACAGACACATGGAGTTTTGTCACACTGCTCTTACTTAACTGCAACTGAAAGCATTCAGAATGTCCATTTGTAAACAGCTTCTGCTTCTCAGTGTCATCTAGTGATAGGACGATGGACAGTGGGTGTAACCTGGAACAAAGGAGGTTCCACGTAAATATGAGAAGGAACTTCTTCACAGTGAGGGTGACAGAGCACTGGAACAGGCTGCCCAGGGCAGTTATGGAGTCTCCTTCTCTGGAGACGTTTAAAACCACTGAAAGAGTGATCCAGTTTTGGAATGGGCTGCCCACAGAGGTCACTGTCCCTGGAGGTGTTCAAGGTCAGGCTGGATGAGGTGCTGAGTGGCATGATTGGTGGATGTGGGGAGGCCTGTGGATGTGGTCTATCTGGACTTCAGCAAGGCCTTTGACACTGTCCCCCACAGCAAACTGCTGGCTAAGCTGTCAGCCCACGGCTTGGACGGCAACACTCTGTGCTGGGTTAGGAACTGGCTGGAGGGCCGAGCCCAGAGGGTGGTGGTGAATGGTGCCACATCCAGCTGGCGGCCGGTCACTAGTGGTGTTCCTCAGGGATCAGTGCTGGGCCCCATCCTCTTTAACATCTTCATAGATGATCTGGATGAGGGCACTGAGTCAGTCATCAGCAAGTTTGCAGATGATACAAAGCTGGGGGCAGATGTGGCTGAGTTGGAGGGCAGAAGGGCTCTGCAGCGGGACCTTGACCGCCTGGACAGTTGGGCAGAGTCCAACGGGATGGCGTTCAATAAGTCCAAGTGCCGGGTGCTGCACTTTGGCCACAACAATCCCATGCAGAGCTACAGGCTGGGGTCGGAGTGGCTGGAGAGCAGCCAAACAGAAAGGGACCTGGGGGTGCTGATTGATACCCGCCTGAACATGAGCCAGCAGTGTGCCCAGGTGGCCAAGAGGGCCAATGGCATCCTGGCCTGCATCAGGAATGGTGTGGCCAGCAGGAGCAGGGAGGTCATTCTGCCCCTGTACTCTGCACTGGTTAGGCCGCACCTTGAGTACTGTGTCCAGTTCTGGGCCCCTCAATTTAGGAAGGACATTGAGGTGCTTGAACGTGTCCAGAGAAAGGCAAGGAGGCTGGTGAGAGGCCTTGAGCACAAGCCCTATGAGGAGAGGCTGAGGGAGCTGGGATTGTTTAGCCTTGAGAAGAGGAGGCTCAGGGGAGACCTTATTGCTGTCTACAACTACCTGAGGGGTGGTTGTGGCCAGGAGGAGGTTGCTCTCTTCTCTCAGGCAGCCAGCACCAGAACAAGAGGACACAGCCTCAAGCTGCGCCAGGGGAAATTTAGGCTTGAGGTGAGGAGAAAGTTCTTCACTGAGAGAGTCATTGGCCACTGGAATGGCCTGCCCAGGGAGGTGGTGGAGTCGCCAACTCTGGAGCTGTTCAAGGCAGGACTGGACGTGGCACTTGGTGCCATGGTCTAGCCTTGAGCTCTGTGGTGACAGGTTGGACTTGATGATCTATGAGGTCTCTTCCGACCTTGGTAATACTGTGATACTGTGATACTGTGATGATCTAGATGTTAGATGTTAGGATTACTGGGTTTATTTGGATTTAGGTTGGACTGGATGATCCTTAAGGTCTTTTCCAACCTTATCATTACTGTGATACTGTGAACCCACCTGGATGTGTTCCTGTGTGACTTGGTCTAGTGATGCTGCTGTGTCAGGGGGATTGGACTAGAGGATCTTTCAAGGCCTCTATGATTCTACGATTCCCTCTGAAATCATAGTGGTCATCTGACTTCAGTCTCTATCCTCATTGATCTTCAAGGTTTAGAATTCTCTCAGTCTCTCCAGGTCCATGCAGATCTTCCCACTCACAATGAATTTGCTTCACCTGGAGGAGCGATAGCAGCCTCAGCAGCGATAACATTCTCTTTCAGTGGCAGCCACTCAGGTCCCCACTGTCCAAGATGAAAAGAAAAAGGTCAAAGTCACCAAGGGTGGAGAAGAGAGCCGGGGAGCGGGGCGTTTTCAACTTTTTAAACCCAAACTTTTCTGCAGAAAGCACACAAATGAACTTACAGATTCTACTCAGCTTCTAAGGCAGAACATCCTGTCAGGTCTCGCCGTGTTTGCGGAGGCATTGCTCTACTGAGCAGAGCAGCGACATTTTGCATTCATGTGAAAAAAGTGGCTGGAAGGCCAAAGTGGCTGATTTAGAGCTGAAAGAAGCTTGCTCAGTTTCATTCAGAAGAAGATTTACTGGTGAAATGTTTCGTAGGCCATTCCTGGGCTTTATTAGCACATTCCGTCCAGGACTATCTCCACATCCAGTGCAGATGTTTGTTCTTTGTGGTGCAAACTTGGATACAGGGCAGCTGATTAAAAACCATTTCATTTCAGTCAAACTTTTACTGTAATTTGGGACCTACTGGCAACTCGAGGCAAGCTCATGGTGGGTAATGGGGCTGTTAGGTTTCCCACTTTCCTTGGCCTGAACCAAAGAGCTTTAAACAGGTGATGATGGCAAAGAGACTGCCAATGTTCATTCTAGTCTAGATGATCTTGTTTAAGTTACACCAGTGAACACACAAGTCTGAATGCCCTGTGCCACCTTGATAGCTTTGTGGAAGTTGGAGGCTCTCGGATGAGCTGGGAGCTGATGCAGACGGCTGCACGAGGTCTTGTGAGAGCTTCAGGGAAAGGAGGATTGTGTGTGGGGGGTACTGCATACTCAGTAATGCAGATGGTCTTCCAGAAACAGTTGTCTGCCTATAATGTCTGGCCTGCTATTAGCTTTGTTTAGTGCTAATGGTGACTGAAAGTTCCTATGTGAGAAATAGGTAAGCTTTGAGTGAAAATTATTGTAAGGAAACTGAGCATTGAAGTTACCTACTTTGTTTCTGGCTCTGTTTCATTATGACTTTGCAAGTAGGCAGGAGAAAATGTGCCAGAACAACTAATACTATGAGGAGTGAGGAGTCAGACTTAACTTAAAAGGCAGAAGATAGAATCAACTTTGGTTTTTGTTAATGGGCCTGGGGTCCCAAGTCACCCTTGTTGACTATAGTACTGCAGTTTGCACTGCGTGTCCCTGGACATGCTGTAGTAATATAACTGGGTCACCCAGCTAAAGGACACGAGGATGAAGCAGCTGTTGAGTCCAGATCAATTTTGCTGTTATAGACCATGTCCTTTCTCTGAAAGACAAATCTAACAAGTTGAAATGGAGTCCTATGAGGAAAATCCTGCAATCTCTTATGTTTCCTGGCCATGAAGGAGTGAAATGGAAACAAGCAGAGAAGCGCGCTGAGCCATTCGGGTGTTTAGCAGGCTGTTCTATTTGTTCAGGACTAACACAAGTGATGGTACCAGAGTTCATATCACATGTTTTATGTAATAATGAACTAATGAGCACTGGAACAGGCTGCCCAGGGTGGTTGTGGAGTCTCCTTCACTGGAGACGTTCAAGACCCGCCTGGATGTGTTCCTGTGCGAGTTGGTGTAGGTGATCCTGCTGTGGCAGGGGGACTGGACAGGATGATCTTTTGAGGTCCCTTCCAATCCCTAATGATTCTGTGGTTCTATGAACAACTAGCTGATCTTTGTTGAGATGATGTCCTGTTCTATAGACCTGTGCAGTGCCACAGAGTTAATGCATTTCTCACTGTTACATGTGATTCAATAAACGTTTTAATAACCTAACACTGAATCATGAAGAATAAACTACTAAAATTAAGTGACAATTTATAAAAAAACTCCCTGGTAACTATTGTTATTTTGTTCAGAGGATCTCTAGAGAGGAAAGTGACATCTTGGGATGTTAGCACAGAGGGAGGCTTCCTGGTGTCATTAGTTTGTCAAGGGAAGACTTAATAGGGCAGTTCTATTTCCTGCTCCCTTCCAGAAGATTTCACACATATTGTTCTCTACATGCATGTCACCACTGTGAGATGTTTAGGGCCAGCAGGTAGTAAAGGAGTTGCTCTTTAAATCAAAACTGTTGGAGAATTTCCTTTGCTATCTACTCTTTACCCTGTTACATGCAACAGCAGTCTTTTGGAGCTCTGTGTGGTTTTCATGTTGCAGGAAAAATCACAGGAGGTTTCAATCAGATCTGAACTTCTTTCCAGTGCGAGTCCCGAAGCCCTGGCACAGGATGCCTAGAGAGATTGTGGAGTCTCCTGTGCTCTCTGGAGCTATTCCAGGGCTGGATGCAGCCCTGTGCAATGGGCTCTGGACTATTCTGCTTTAGCAAGAGGGTTCTATAGAGTTTCCTGACAACTCCAATTCTGTGATTCTGTGACTTAGTTCCAACTATGTCTATATCCTAGAGCATGCACTGGGAATGCCAGTACAGTGAGGAATACTGCAGCAAGGAAACAAAACCTTGTCATTGCCATAGTAATCACAGAATCACAGAGCATCAGGGATTGGAAGGGACCTCGAAAGATCATCCAGTCCAATCCCCCTGACACAGCAGGGTCACCTAGATGAAGTCACACAGGGACATGTCCAGATGGGTTTTAAATGTCTCCAGAAAAGGAGACTCTACCACCCCCCTGGGCAGCTTGTTCCAGTGCTCTGTCACCCTCAATGTGACAAAGTTCTTTCTTACATTGATGTGAAACTTTCTATGTTCCAGCTGACACCCATTGGCCCTTGTCCTATCATTAGATGCCACTGAGCAGAGCCTGGCTCCATCCTCCTGACACCCACCCTTCACATGTTTATAAACATTCGTAATGCTATTTCTTTGCAAAGGAAGATGTCATAAACTGAGTGCCTTCTGATGTTTCTGTTTTTCTTTTCATTTAGGTGTTTGGAAATGCTCCTCCAAATACAATGACAGAAAAATTCTCTGACCTCCTGCAGTTTACTACTCAAGTGTCACGACTCATGGTGACTGAAATTCGTCGGAGAGCATCGAATAAGTCCACAGGTACTGGGGCACACATTTGGGCTTTGTGAGATGTGCGTGATGAATTTGCTGTCGATCAGAGTGCTGGGAGCTGCGGTCCACAGCAATTGTGCAGGCTCCACAGTGAAAAGACATTCTCTTCTATGTCTGGGCTGAGAGAGGAAGAGGCAACTAGAGTTTTCAAAACTCCCTAGATTACACAAGAAGCTGAGTTCCATAAACTCAACAGCACATCAAAGAAAGAGGAGTGAGCTGAATTGTGTCACCTTCTAGTAGAAGCTGATTGAGAATGTGCACGTGGGCAGCTGCTGTATCTTGCCTAAGGTGCCTGTTGGTGATGTATTTTCTCCTTCAGATATGTTAACAATCCCACAATAAGCATTTTAAATTAGCTGTTGGCCTGGATACTAAAAAGATGTGAAAGTACAGCCAGTTGCACTTCAGGACCAACACTGTCAGCTGGAGTAAAACATTAGTAAACCCCTCTTTTGCTCTGCGTTTTGGAAGTCAGGGTGACAGGGTTCATTGAACCTTGAATGCCAGAATGTGACCATGTGTTGGGAATTGTGATACTGAGGACACACATGTTTCATTACCTTTCCTCAGTGATTTCCTCTTCTGAAGAGGACCCTTTCCAAGTTGTGTCAAGTGTCTGACTGCTGGATAGTAGTAAGATCTGTGCTGGCTTCTCAGATTGTCTTTGGTGGTAAATAAGGAAATAACAGGCTGGACAACGCTGTACAAATTATTGTGCATGAAGTCAGAAGTCACAAAGTGTGCTAACTACCATTTATTTACTTTTTAAGTAGAGTGCCTAATAGTGAAACATTCCAGAAGGCTAATAGGTATCGTAGACAAAACCTGCTCTCCGTGGGTAAACAGAAGCAAAAGTCCTTTTGTTTTGTTTGGCTGTGTAGGAGACATGGAAGTCCAACAGCTGTGCTGGCAGAGTCCTGGTGTTTGTTTGACCTTTTTACTGGGAAGCATCTGCTATGCTTGCTAGTCGGTTGGATTCTGGCCATTCATGTATGAGTGCAGTCATACCTCTGCTTGTTGCTCCAAGATAACACGGTGTGGTGGGTTCAGGACCACAATTCAATACAAAAGAAAGGAAAGCAAAGCAGTGAGGTCTCGATGGCATCTCGGATAAAATTTGCCAGACGACGGATGGCTTAGGGAAACTGCAGGAAGGTTTATTAACACTATAACTATATAGGGGACGGGAGAACAGGTTACGCAAGTCGGTGCGCACAAACTAGAAACTGTGTCATAAATGCCGCGATTCTCACCTTCAGGGCCACAGCCCCCCAAAAAGGGTGCGAACAAAGACCCTGCCCTGCTTTTTATAGGCTGACCCAGCCAGCCCTTCCGGGGCAGGTCCCAGGACAGACCCTTCCGGGGAAGGGCCCTGGGACCTGTGCAACCGGGGACAGGTCCCCCAGGACAGACCTGTCTGGGGAAGGCTCCAGGGGCAGTGTCACCTCCCCCAGGACAGGCAACCGAGGGAAGGGTTCCCCCTGAAAACAACACAACTTTTCTTCTTCATGAAAGCACCTCTGAAAATTCTGGCAGTTCTCAAACTGCAACATACGGTTGTCATCCTGAGACTTCACAGGTCAGAGGTTGATGTGGTTGGGTTCGGGTTTTGAGTGTTTTCTTGAAATTGGAAACTTCACTGGAAAAAGTTTACCACAGTGACTTAGAAGACCGTTTGATACTTCAAGCTTTAACGTAAGCATGTTCTTACTAAAATGACAAAGTGGTTTGTCTCTGTTAGCAGGTTGCTGTTACGTCAGTAAACCCATTTCAGACCTCATGTAAGAAGGTCTGATAGGTCCATGTTGATAGAATCTAAAATCATTAGGGATTGGGAGGGACCTTGAAAGATCATCCAGTCCAATACCCCTGACACAGCAGGATCATCTAGACCAAGTCGCACAGGAACACATCCAGGCAGGTTTTAAACCTCTCCAGAAAAGGAGACTCCACAACCCCCCACAGCAGCCTATTCCAATGCTCTGTCACCCTCACTGTGAAGAAGTTCCTTCTGATATTTATGTGGAACCTCCTCTGTTCTGATCCACCCCAGGATGCTGTTGGCCCTCTTGGCCACAAGAGCAGTGCTGGCTCCTGGCCATCCTGCTGTCCACCAGGACCCCCAGGTCCCTTTCTCCTACACTGCTCTCCAACAGCTCAGTCCCCAGCCTATAGTGGTACCTGGTGTTGTTCTTCCCACATGCAAGACTCTACCCTTGTTATAGATCATTAAATTTCTCTCTGCCCAGCTCTCCAGCCTGTCCAGGTTTCACTGAATGGCAGCACAGTCTGCTGGGGTGTTGGCGACACCACCCAGCTTTGTGTCATGTTCTGCAATTGCATTATATCTCTTGGCAGGACTGGAGGTTGCAGTTTGTTCTCCAGAAATAACCAATTAACAAGATAGTTTGCAGACTCCTGAGTGAAGCTGTTTAGAGCTAGATAGACATTTCCTGTGGTAATCCCCAAAACCCAACAAACCAGCTAAATTCTTCCCTTTTTACTATATGCTTTCTGTTAAAGCTTGAACATATTGTCTACGAACTGTGAACACACTTGTTCATTTTTTTAAACTCCTTTCCAAGAGATACAGCCTATCTTAATAGCTATTAACCAAGAATTTATACCTCGTAGCATGTTCGTACAACCTTCACCAACAATTAACCTGCAGGAAATAGCAGGATGACCATGAGCCAGCAATGGGCCCTTGTGGCCAAGAAGGCCAATGGCATCCTGGGGTGATTCAGAAGGGGATGGTTGTAGGAGTCACACAGAGTCACAGGACATTAGGGATTGAAGGGACCTCGAAAGATCATCTAGTCCAATCTCCCTGCCACAGCAGGATCACCTGGTTAGTAGATCAAGAATTTCTCCTCCCCCTCTACTCCGCTCTGGTGAGACCGCATCTGGAATATTGTGTCCAGTTGTGGGCCCCTCAGTTCCAGAAGGGTAGGGAACTGCTGGAGAGAGTCCAGCGCAGAGCCACAAAGATGATGGAGTGGAACATCTCCCTGATGAGGAAAGGCTGAGAGAGCTGAGTCTATTTAACTTGCAAAAAAGAAGACTGAGGAGTGACCCCATGGATGTGATAAATATGGGTGTCAGGAGGATGGAGCCAGGCTCTTCTCAGTGGCATCTATGATAGGACAAAGGGCAAGGGGTGTAAGCTGGAGCATAGGAGAGTCCACATTAACATGAGAAGGAACTTCTTCCCAGTGAGGGTGATGGGGCACTGGAACAGGCTGCCCAGGGGGGTTGTGGAGTCTCCTTCTCTGGAGACATTTCAAACCCGCCTGGATGTGTTCCTGTGTGACTTGGTCTGGGTGATCCTGCTGTGTCAGGGGGATTGGACTGGATGATCTTTCAAGGTCCCTTCCAATTCTCTAATGTTCTGTGATTCTGTGAAATGTCTCTAGAAAGATCCAAGTGCAAATTGTTGATTGTGTGAGGTGCTCCATTTAAGAGACAAAATTGCTTGTTTTAGAAACAAGCTTTCCATACAAACGTTACCAGAAGAGAACTTTAAATAGTTACACAAGTGAAGAAATCTTACCAGTGTTTGCTTTCTGTCTAGTGAAGTGTTGGCAGCGTTTTACAGCAGGGAACGTGACGCGATTAAACCTTACCTACTGCTGTAGTGGGGTGGGCTTTCTCCTTTTATTTGTTTCCCTCCCCATCTCATAATGGAGCACAGGGTATTTTTTCCATCAGGCCTTTAAATATTGATGCTAATAGTTATGTGATTAATGCCTGCCATGGTAGAGGCATCTCTCTGGTATTCTTGGCAGACTGCAGTAGTTTTCTCAGAACACTGACGCAGTAGTAAATGTGCCAGCACCCTATCTTAAATGTCTGAGTGTTGTCACTGTAGTTGCGTGTTCAACCACAGTTTCAACTGTCTTACTTCTCCAGGATGTGTAAGAAAACTCTAACCTGAGAACAAGAAAAACAAAGCTTTTCTTAAACTGACTTGTGTGTTTAAATTGATGTTGTACAGCAGTGGTAATTGGCAGGTAACAGCAATAAGCCAAGCTCTGAAATCAGTGCCTAGCTTCCCTTGCCATGTGTATCTGCTCTGTTTTAGAGGAAGGTGGGCTCCTGCCGGAGATACCGCTATGTACCTGAGATTTTTAGCTGTTGAATTTTCCACAGACAAATCCAAGTTTGTGTCTGAACTGATCAAAACACTGTGTTAGCACTGCACTAAAATATATGGTCAAGCACCTGTTTCTAGTGTAGGCCCACTTCCAAAATACACTTTTCTTTTGGAAGCAAGTGCTCAGGGCTGAAAAAGACTGACTTCTTCCAAAAGGGACAGGGACAGCTCTAACCTGGAATAAATGTGGCTGTTAACGGCTACTTTGGCTGCTGCAGTGGAGGGGAAGCATCACTTTGATTCCATGACATTTGCCAAAGACTTGCCTGGAATGCAACTAGTTTCTTTGTGATTTCACTCTCCTAGAGCATTTGGCAGCACAGTGTAGTTTAGACCCTTTGCAGCATAACGCAACGATAAGCATCCAGCAGGGAAATTTCATTCAGGTGACCCCTCTGGTAGACAGTGGGACTTGTTTGCCGTTTCCAGGTGTATGGTTGGGCCGATACCCAGTGGAGTGTGCTCCTTCAAGGCCTCCACGTGGTGTGCAGGTGGCAGGAGAGGTGCTGTCTATGCTGAACAGCTCTGTACCTTGCACATGAGAAATCACAGCACCTGAATAGTTTCCCTTTACAAACCTGATGGTGAGTACATACAACTGTCTTTGCGAGCTCAAACTATGAACCCCTATAACCAACCGGTGGGTTCCAAGCTGTTGCCATTAAGCGACAGCGACAGCCCAAGTGCAGAGCGGACCTTTCCCTCTCTCTTAACAGCTTCTCGTATTTCAGCAGCCGAGGGGGTGTGCAAACCTGTACCTTGCAGTGGTTACTCTGTGTTGACTAAAATTGTGTTCCAGCTTAGTCCTGTGTTGTCTGCATCTCCATGTCTTTGAGAAAGCCAGTGACATCCTGACAGCTTCCGTTACTGAATGCATTAGGGGATGTGGGCACATGGCATCACGAGGAGGTTCATAATGACTCCTTTTAGAAAAGGGCAATCCTGCAAACTGGAAAGTCACTCCCGGTCAGAGTATGCGTAAGTGATCGTGGAGACAACCCTGCAAAACCTGTGCAGAAGGGGAGAAAATGGAAGAATGAGAAAGAAAGATGGGGCATCACAGGGCTGCAGCATTAAACTTCCTTTGAGGGTTTGGGGTTCGTTGGTTTTTTAATGATTTCACATGTGCCAGTCTGTACACATCACCGTTTCTGCACCTTTTGCACTCCATATAGTTGTGCCTTTGTTGGTTTCAGTCGATGTTTAATTCCTTATTTGCAGCATTCTCTGTGTGTGTTTGTCTCAGTATTTGCTATTTAATGCTAAAGCAATCTCTACCATACCTCTAACCTCTTCAGCTAAGCCCTCCTGCCTCCAGAAACACCGTTCTCAGTTACCGTGTGTGCCCTGGGAAACTTGTGGTTATTTGGTTTGGGGAGTTCTTTTGTTTGGTTGATTTTTTGTTTTGTTGGTGTTCCCTCTTTTTCTTCCTCTTAATTTCACTGATTCACTCAACCTTTCACTGATGACAGTGCTGTTAACCTCTTGGGACGTTTTGCTAAGAGATCCCGCTGTGGTAGGGTGACTGGATCACCTAGCCCAAGTCGCACAGGAACACATCCAGGCAGGCTTTAAACATCTCCAGTAAAGGAGACTCCACAACTCCCCTGGGCAGCCTGTTCCAGGGCTCTGTCACCATCCCTGTGAAGAAGGCACATATTTCTGATATTTATGGGGAGCCTCCCATGTTCCAGCTTACACACACTGCCCCTCGTCCTATCACTATATGACATTGAGTCTGGCCCCATCCTCCTGACACCCACCCTTCACATATTTATAGACATTAATGAGGTCACCCCTCAGTTTCCTCTTCTCCAAGCTAAAGAGACCTAACTCCCTCAGCCTCTCCTCATAAGAGAGGTGCTCCACTTCCTTCATCACCGTTGTAGCTCTGCACTGGAGTCCCTCCAGCAGCTCTGTGTCCTTCTTGAACTGAGAGGCCCAGAACTGGACACAATACTCCAGATGTGGTCTCACCAGTGCAGAGCAGAGGGAGAGAAGAACCTCTCTCCATCTGCTAACAACCCCCCAGGATGCTGTTGGCCCTCTTGGCCACAAGAGCACATTGCTGGCTCCTGGCCATCCTGCTGTCCACTGGGACCCCCAGGAGGTCCCTTCCAATCCCTAATGATTCTGTGATCTGTTGAAAGACTGTGATTGTCACAGTCTCCACAACACACTGCCAAACTGGTAAACCTTCACTATGATGACATTTAACCACTGCAGGAAACCACACCAGCAGGTTTGCATTTGGTCTTTTAAAAGTCCCACTGACCTACAAACTCTGCTTTTATTGGTTTTTTTATTGGAGTTTACTTCTGTCACATCAGCAAAAAGAACTGCTTGAGTTTTAAGGATGCAGAAGTTAGTGTTACTGCTTGAAGAGCATCTCAGTTGTATGTAAGTCGCCAGTGGTGGTTAGAGGAAGCTGCTTTTACTGACGAGTAGCATTGCGTGCTCCTTCCACAAGGAAGCCTGAAGTTCTTCTGACAGCATCACTTGTAGTGTCTGCTCGTCTCTGAAACTTAAGGATCTTTCCTGCTAAAAGAAGTGAACTCAGGGGCTGCTTTCAAAGCTGCTGTGTTACTTTAGTTAACTTTTCTTCTGTTGAGAAGAAAGTTACGTTGGAAATTATCTCATGTGCTGTGACTACACGTCTTGCCTTTCTTCTCCTATTTTCTGTCCTGCAGGTGGCTTTGCAGTACAAACTGATTGGTTCAAATTTATTGAAATTGGCTTGAGAGGAGAGCAGGCGCTCACCGGAATTAAGTTTTGATCAACTGCTGTATCTCATTACTTTCCATTAAGCTTCCATTTCCCTTTGCTGCTCCTTACGAGGTCTTGACACAAGGCAGGTGTAGTGTGATGTAGCGCCTTTCCCAGATATCATAGGATGTTAGGGGTTGGAAGGGCCCCAAAGAGAGATCATTGAGCCCAACCCCTCGTTCTTTCATCGACTGGACTAAGCACTGGCTCCGTGGGTTGTTTGTTTATGGGTGAGCAGCCCTCCGTTCCTGAATGCTGCAATAGCACCAGCCCCTCCATAGCTGCAGCTGGTGCTGACAGCACATCGCTGTGCCTCGCAGTGAAAAAAGAATTCTTGTCGTCTTGGGTTTTGGAGGGTTGGTGTTTCTCTCTTACTGATTTGTATTTCTTACCTCAGAATGTCATGCTGTGTTTCCACGCGTTCCCTGCGAGAAGTACCAGAGACTTCTTGAATGCTCAGTTAGAGAACGAGTCCCTGACTCCAGCTTCCTCCCCACCATCCATATCCCCCCTGCCCTCTCCAACTGGCCTTGGCATACGCACAGATACCTTTTCAGTAATGCTCCGCTTCAGGATGAGAACAAATACGCAGAGGTGAGATGACAGTGTTAGGTGCTGCTTGCGGCGCTGGAACATCTAACGGAAAGCTTCGTGTGCTGAATTGGCCCTCAGCACTGTTGCTCTAGGCAGCGTGGCTCTACGTGGTGCAGTACTGCCCTTTGCTAGCGATCCAAACGGGTCTGCTCCCGTCGCTTTCCATCTGCTGCCGCTCTTCTGAATTCCAACGTGCAGAGCACCCCTGTCATCTCTTAGGTGTGACACAGACTCTGGGATTTACTTCCACCAACCCTCTATCTCACGTACGTGCATATACACTGAGTCTAGGCTGAGGACTCGAGGAAGGCCAGTGTAGCTCCAGCCTGCAATAAGGGTAAGAAACATGACCCAGGAAACTACAGGCTGCTTAGTCTCACATCCATCACATCTGGAAAGGTGATGGAACAAATTCTTTTGAATGTCATCTCTAACCATCTGGAAGAAAAGAAAGTTATTGGCAGTGGTCAGCAGGGATTCATCAGGGGGAAATCATGGTTGACCTGTCTGATAGCCTTTTATGATATCCTGTGTGGCTGGGTAGATGAAGGTAGATGTGGTCTTCCTTAACTCCAGCAAGGCCTTCAGCACCTTCTCCCGTAACATGCTCATTAGGAAACTCATGCAGTGCAGGTTGGGTGTGCGGGTGGTGAGGTGGGACGAGAGCTGGTTGTGTAACAGAGCTGAGAGGGTCATCACCAATGGTGCAAGGTTGAGTTGGAGACCTGTGACCAGTGGTGTCCCCTGGGGTTGGAACTGGGTCCAGCCTTGTTCAACATATTCATCATTGACCTGGAGAAGGGAACAGTATCCCCTCAGGCAGTTTGCTGGTGACACAGAACTGGGAGCAGTGACTGGGCTGCAATCCAGTGTGATCTGGTCAGACGGGAGAGCTGGGCAAAGAGGAACCTCATGACGTTCAGTGGGAGCAAGTGTAGGATCCTGGCCGTGGGTAGGAACAACCACAGGCATCAGTGTAGGTTAGGGGTGACCTGTTGGAGAGTAGCCTTGAAGAGAAAGGCCTTGGAGCCCTGGCAGACAGTTGACCATGAGCCTCCAGTGTGCCCTTGTTGCCAAGAATGCAGTGCCAAGGGTACGTTAAGAGGCGTGTGGCCAGTAGGTCTAGAAAGGTCATCCTGCCCCTCTGCTTTGCCCTGGTGAGGCCACATCTGGAGTGTCAAGAGAGAAAGGGAGCTGCTAGAGAGGGTCCAGCAGAGGGCAAGAAGGTGACTGGGGGTGTGGAGCAGCTCTCTTATGGGGAATGGTTCAGAGAGCTGGGGCTGTTTAGCCTGGAGAGAAGACGACAGAGGAGCCCTGACCCACGCCTGTAAATATCTGCAGGGTGGCTGTAGGGAGAATGGCACCAGACTGCTTCCAGTTGTGCCCAGGGACAGGACAAGGAGCGCTGGGCACGGGTTGGAACACAGGAGACCCCTCTGTGTGTCTTCGTGTTGAAGTTTGCGTGTCGTGTGGATTCAGCGCGTCTTGTTGGTTCTTCACAAATCAGGTCGGCTTTTCTATTTTTCCTGTGATTTTGTTTCGGCCCATTAGCACATTAACTAAATTAATTGATTAATTTTGTCTCAGATCTGATCAGCTAATAACACTGACAGAGCCCTGGCGCAGGCTGGACAGAGAGGCTGTGGAATCTGCTCTGGAAATACTCAAACTCCTCTGGCTGCAGCCCTGTGCCCTGTGCCCTAGGCAGCCCTGCTTTGGTGGGAGAATTGGACTTGAGGATCTCTGGAGGTCCCTTCCAGAGCTGGTGATTCTGTTAACCATGCAACCACATACTTGTGCTCGTGCCTGTGCTTGCACCCCTGTCAAGAGATGAACAACTGCATGTTATTTTGTAGGTTTTTCTCTTTGCTCTTACACTGTTTCTACTACCCCAGTCCTAGATTTAGTGGCTTGTCCTGCAGAAATTCAAAGTTCTTGTACTGAGTGCATCAAGGTGAGGAACACAAAGGATGTTATGTTAAAAAAAATAACCTGAGCATTTTAAAACCAAGGAAAAGGTGCACGAAATAAACTAAGACTTGTGTGATGATAGGAATCCTATCACATTTGCTCAGAGCAGATGACAAGAGAACGTCCTGTGTTTTAGCTAGTGCTTAATTAAGACTGACAGTTTGAAAGCTGCTATGTATAGCAGCTCAACTGCTAGGTCATTTGGGATGTCAGCAGCATGACAACTCTCTCCAACGACTCTTCAAGAAGGACACAGAGGTGCTGGAGGGAGTCCAGCGTAGAGCAACAAGGTTGATGAAGAAAGTGGAACACCTCCCTTACGAGAAAAGGCTGAGGGAGCTGGGTCTCTTTAGCTGGGAAAAGAGGAGACTGAGGGGTGACCTCATGTATGTCTATAAACATATGAAAGGGGGGGGTGTCAGGAGGATGGAGCCAGGCTCTTCTCATTGTCATCTAGTGATAGGACAAAGGGCAATGGGTGTGAGCTGGAACAGAAGAGGTTCCATATAAATATCCGAAGGAACTTCTTCCCAGTGAGGGTGATGGAGCACTGGAAGGGGCTGCCCAGGGGAGTTGTGGAGTCTCCTCCTCTGGAGATGTTTAAGATCCGCCTGGATGTGTTCCTGTGTGACTTGGTCTAGGTGATCCTGCTGTGGCAGGGGGCTTGGACTGGATGATCTTTCGAGGTCCCTTCCAGTCCCTAATGTCCTGTGCAGTCTTGACACTGCTGTCCACAGCCTTCCAGCCAAGCAGTGCTATGCACGGCCTGTTTCTGGATTATCAGTCACTCCCATTACCGTGATGCTCTTCTGTGGTGCCTCTGAGTGCTTGGAGACTGGAGCTCTGAGTCTCTCAGGTCCCAGCTCAGCAAACTCTGGTTCTTTGCACTCTCCTCACAGCCTACAAACAACTTTGGTGGCCCTTGGCTGAACTCCTGTTGATTGTTGTCTTCCTTTTATTGTGCTGAGACAGAGCAATGTGCAGAGGGGTGTGATCACTTGTCTTCACCCACCAGCTATCCTCCTCCTGACAGAGGAAGTGTGTTTTCACCCCTTGATTTTAATTTCCATGATTCCCCAGTGGCCAATGGCCTTATCTCTGTCTGGTGGCAGTCTGTCTTGGGGAAAGGCAAAGTGAGGAGCTAAAGCAACAACTGTAGGCAGCTTTAGGATCAGCTACTTCCTAGGTTTACCGGTCCAGCTCAGCTTGCAGTCTGCTGCTCCAGGAAATTCTCTGTTCAGTGTAGTCAGTGCTACAAGTTTGACAAGTACTTTGCATTATAAAATGCATTTACTTCAGAGCAGACTCCTTCACAGGTGACTGCTGGGGAAACTTGATGGGAAGTAAACCAAGTTTAAAATTGGGGTTTTACCTTGGTTGCTCTTTTTTTCCACTTGTAGTAATTCCTTTGTAATTCTTTTTCTAAGCAATATTATGCACTTTCCTTTCCACCCCAGTTGATGCTAAAAGCACTGAAGATGATTGACAAGCAGTTATGAATGAAAAATAGTTTTAGAGTTCCCTGAAAAGTAATGGACAGCAATCATGAGTGGCATTACAGGTTTCTTAGCAGGAGTGTGTACTCAGACAGCACTGAAATAGGATTGTGGTTTTTGTTGGTTTATTTCTTGGTGCTGATAACTCATTTGCTAGGACTGGATATTACTCTTTGGCTCTGACAGATACAGAATAGCATCTGATTCCACAAGTGGTCCCCAGGTTAGAAGAATTAGCCATAAGTTGTCAGCATTTTCATTTTCCAGAAAAAGTAGAAGGGGGTTGTGATAATTGCTAATCTTAGTCCTCATTTTACCTTTTGTTCTTGTTTATTACTCTTTTAATCTTTCTGTACCTCTCCTCCCCTCGCCACTATCGCCCAGACCGTTGTTTTACTGCAACATTTGGGGTTGCTTTATTTTTATTTTTCTTTCAGAAATTGAGTTTCAGCTTTTGTCACCAAGACCACCAACAATGGTGACTTCATAGAATCATTAGGAATTGGAAGGGACCTAGAAAAATCTAATCCAATCCCCCTGCCACAGCAGCATCACCTAGACCAAGTCACACAGGAACACATCCAGGCAGGTTTTAAACATCTCCAGAGGAGGAGACTCCACAACCTCCCTGGGCAGCCCCTTCCAGTGCTCTGCCACCCTCCCTGGGAAGAAGTTCCTTCTGATATTTATATGGAACCTCTTCTGTTCCAGCTCACACCCATTGCCCTTTGTCCTATCACTAGATGACAATGAGAAGAGCCTGGCTCCATCCTCCTGACACCCCCCCTTTCATATGTTTATAGACATACATGAGGTCACCCCTCAGTCTCCTCTTTTCCCAGCTAAAGAGACCCAGCTCCTCAGCCTTTTCTCGTAAGGCAGGTGTTCCACTTTATTCATCAACCTCATTGCCCTATGCTGGACTCCCTCCAGCAGCTCCACATCCCTCTTGAACTGAGGGGCCCACAACTGGACACAATACTCCAGGTGTGGTCTCACCAGGGCAGAGTAGAGGGGGAGAAGAACATCTCGATTTGATTATCACCCCCATTCTGATCCACCCCAGGATGCTGTTGGCCCTCTTGGCCACAAGAGCACATTGCTGGCTCATAGTCATCCTGCTGTCCACCAGGATCCCCAGGTCCCTCTCTCCTACACTGCTCTCCAACAGGTCAGTCCCCAGCCTATACTGGTGCCTGGGGTTGTTCTTGCCCAGATACAAGACTCTACACTTACCCTTGTTAGAGTTAATTAAATTTCTTCCTGCCCAGCTCTCCATCCTGTCCAGCCTTCTTGGCCACAAGGGCCCATTGCTGGCCCATCCTGCTGTCCACCAGGACCCCAGGTGCCTTTCTCCTACACTGCTTTTCAGTAGGTCCATTCCCAACCTATACTGGTAACTGGGGTTGCTCTACACTTACCCTTGTTACATTCAATTAAATTTCTCTCTGCCATAAATTAAATTTCTCTCTGAATAGCAGCAAACCTGTTGGCGTGTCAGCCACTCCTCCCAGCTTTGTGTCATCAGCAAACTTGCTGACACTGCATTCTAGTCCCTCATCCAAATCATCAATGAGTAGATTGAATAGGACTGGTCCCAGCACTGACCCCTGGGGCACTCCAGTAGACAGAGGTCTCCAGCTAGACTCTGTCCCATTGACCACTACTCTCTGGGTGCTATCCTACAGCCAGTTCACGATCCACCTCACTACCCGATCATCTAGACCACAGTGCCTCAGTTTGGCTGAGAGGATGCTGTGTGAGGATTCATCTCTGACAAAGAGGAGGTTGTGTTTGATAAATCCAAAGTACTCAAATCAAAGTGAAATGTGTTTATGTGCTTAAGTCATACATCATCCTTTAAAACACTTCTTACAGCCTTGATAGTGTTGAAGTGAAGCGTGTGTGGAAAGCAGGAACGTGTGTCTGGAGAGTATCTTTGTTTAAGCTGGTGAAGGTCCTAGGGAATAAGTCTTATGAGGAGAGATTGAAAGAGTGTGGGCCATTTACTTTGAGGAAGAGAAGGCTAAGGCAAGACCTCATCGCTCTCTGCAGCTCTCTGAAAGGACATTGTAGAGGTGTTTGTGCTGGTATCTTCTGACACGTAATTAGTGACGGGACCAGAAGGAATGGCTTCAACAGGGTAGCTTTAGATTAGACATGAGGAAAAAATTCTTCATGGAAAGAGTGGTCAGGCACTGGGATGTGCTGCCCAGGCTGGTGGTTCAGTCCCCATCCCTGGATGTGTTTGGAAGTTGCTTACAGGTTGTATTGAATGGTCTGTTTTAGGGGTGACCTTGTAGAGTAGGGTTGATGGTTAGACTCGGTGATCCCAAGGGTCTTTCCCAATCTGAACGATTCTATGGTTCAAGCAGTGTTGCAGAGGTGAATTCATGCTCTGTGCTCGGGGCTGTGTAAAGGAGGGTTTCCCTTCTGCAAACTACCAGGCTGAATTCTTACTGCTTTTTTACAGAAGCTGCAAGTCGTGCCATAGTCCAGTTCCTGGAGGTCAATCAAAGTGAAGAAGCAAGCAGAGGATGGATGCTGCTCACCACAATCAATTTACTAGCATCATCAGGACAGGTCAGTCTTAAACGGCAAGGTTAAAAACACGTTGTAGGGTGGGAGAGACAAAAGCAATAACAGACTGCATGAACACACACCAAAAGATGTTGCACCTCTGTTCTGCTTTCTGCGCCAAATTCCTTGTTATACTGCCTGACACGGCTTCTGCTTTGCTTCTTGTGGTTTCAGTTGCCTAAAAAAACACCTCACCATCCTGTGACTTCAATGTATAAGTTTCTTTTGAATGGTGCACATGGCTTTCATTGTTTCCCTGAGGTTTCTCTTGCACCTGCTGCTTACTGCCTCATGAGATGCGTGTCACACATAGCCCCTCAGTCATCCAGGCTTTGAACTTGGGCTCTCCATTCGAGGAGGGCAACAGCAGCTGTGAGAAGTGAAGCCAGCAGCAGGCGGCATCGTGAATCTTTATTGCCCCTGCTTTTGGTGCTGCTCTCTGGCAGTGTGCTGGACAGCTGCGTGGTTTGTTCTTTCTGCTCTGATCTGCCTTTGGCATTCAGCACATCGTTTTATCTGTGTTGGGTATGTTTCCAACCTGCCTCCACCCTGGCTTGTCTTTTGTTTCCCATCGGTGCTTTCATGTTTCCTACTACTTTGCTCCTTATGCCTGCTCTACCTTCTTGCCAAGGGAGAGCATAAGTCTGAACAGTCCTCTTCCCACTCCAGTATCTACCACTACAAAGTGTATCTAGCTAATGAGGACTTAGTTGAGGGACTTGTCATTAACTTGTAAGCTTCTGTAGGCAGAGGATGTCAGGTCTGGTTTGTGACTGCCTCTGACTGTGGCTGCTAGGTGCTGTTGTCATCTACATAAATGATGATGCTGTTTTTAAGGTTACTGTTTAGGAAGGCATTCAGGAATAGGTGGTGAATCTGTATTTGTGTGTGGACACCTCAGCAGAGCTGTGAGAAAGGAGAAGCAGCATTTGAGTCAACTGCATTAGAGAAGCAGTGACTTCTTTCCATATAGTGATATGTTGAACTGTTCTTTTTGCTCTGTTTTCTTTTTCCCCAGAAAACTGTGGACTGCATGACTACAATGTCAGTGCCTTCCACACTTGTTAAATGTCTGTATCTGTTTTTTGACCTTCCACATGTGCCTGAGGTAGTTGGAGGAGCACAGAACGAACTGCCTCTCGCAGAGCGCCGAGCGCTACTACAGAAGGTCTTTGTGCAGGTAAGAAAGGTAAAATAGGTCATGGGATTTGCAAGAGGAATGGAAATACCTCATGGTTGAAATGGCCAGAAACTCTTCACTTGATTCAAGTTTTGCTTTTCCTTGATTTTTCACAAAATAATGGCTAGAGAAAGATAGATTTTCCTGCAAGCACAGTTAAGTTTAAAGTTCCACTCCCTCCGATTGAAATACGTGTAGTAAAAAACGTGAGTATTGGTAATAATCAATCAAAGTAGCATATGGTATTTTCCCTTTAGTAATCACAGAACAATAGGGATTGGAAAGGACCTTGAAAGATCATCTAGTCCAATCCCCCTGCCACAGCAGGATCACCTAGATTAAGTCGCACAGGAACACATCCAGGGGGGTTTTAAATGTCTCCAGAAAAGGAGACTCCACCACCTTCCTGGGCAGCCCATTCCAGTGCTCTGCCACCCTCACCATGAGGAAGTTCCTTCTTATACTTATGTGGAATCTCCTATTTTCCAGCTTACACCCATTTCCCCTTGTCGTATCATTGGATGCCACTGAAAAGAACCTGGCTCCATCCTCCTGACACCCACCTTTCACTAATGGTGACATTAATGAGGTCACCATTCAATATCCTTTAAGCTTAAGGGAGGCAGCTCACTCAGCCTTTCCTAGTAAGGGAAATGTTCCACTCCCTTCATCATCTTTGCGGCTCTGTGCTGGACTCTTTTCTAGCAATTCTGTGTCCTTCTTGAGCTGAGGGGCCTAGAACTGGGCACAATATTTCAGAAACGGTCTTACCAGGGCAGAACAGAGGGGGAGGAGAAGCCCTCATGATCTACTAACCTCCCCTCTTCTGATCCACCCAAGGATGCCGTTGGCCTTCCTGGCCACAGGGGCCCATTGCTGGCCCATCCTGCTGTCTACCAGGACCCCAGGTGCCTTTCTCCTACACTGCTTTTCAGTAGGTCCATTCCCAACCTATACTGGTAACTGGGGTTGTTCTACACTTGCCCTTGTTACGCTTCATTACATTTCTGCCTGCCCAGCTCTCCAGCCTGTCCAGGTCCTGCTGAATGGCAGCACAGTCTGCTGACGTCTCGGCCACTCCTCCCAGCTTTGTGCGGAGAGTTCATTCTAGTCCCTCATCCAAGTCATCAATGAATAGATTGAATAGGACTGATCCCAGCACTGACCCCTGGGGGACTCCAGTAGACAAAGGTCTCCAACTAGACTCTGTCCCACTGAACACTGCTCTCTGGCTTCTATCCTGCAGCCAGTTCACAAACCCGTTGATGGTCTTCTTTCTGTGTTAAGAAGAGCCACGATGGACTGCTTTCCTGGCCCTGAACCCCACTGCAGCATTTTAGACCTGTAAATTAGATAACTGACTGGTTCCTCAAGAGTGTCATAACCTGGTGTCCATACAAGTGCTGGAGGCAGCCAGAGAGATTTAAACTCTGCTGCTAATATTTGGCTAAGGTTTGTAACCTGAACTGGGCCTTAATGTCACCATGTGTTGAGTAGCCTCCTCTTCAATCCAAACTACAGAAACAACACACAAAGGGAGAACAGTGAACAGAACCTAATTCTAAGCAGAGGAAAGTTTCACCTTCTACTGTGTCTAGGCAGAAATGGCCGTGATCTAGCAATGAAGGGTATTAATATGAGATGTTTAATGACTTTTTATTTCAGATCCTTGTAAAATTGTGCAGTTTTGTGTCCCCGGCAGAAGAACTGGCTCAGAAGGATGATCTCCAGCTTCTATTCAGTGCAATAACCTCATGGTGCCCTCCCTATAATCTACCTTGGAGGAAGAGTGCGGGGGAAGTGCTAATGACCATATCACGCCATGGCCTTAGTGTCAATGTGGTGAAATACATTCATGGTGTGTGTCTTCATTCAACACTATTTACTGGGCTTGGAGGGGGCTGCTCTTGTTACACCGTTTTCTTAGTTGGGAAATAGACCTGACAATAGTAGCTCAAGGAAGGCTCTCCAGCTGTTCGTACTTCCACACAGGGAACACTTCAGAGCACTTGTGTGGTGACAGGGATGTTTCTATCTAGTCTGCCTCATCCACATTTCAGTTTAACATTGGAGACTAGAGTTTCCCTTCTTGTTTTGGTGCGGAGTTTATGACGAACAAAGGAGAAGGCTTTTGGTGACTTTAGGAATTGCTCTGTTGCCAAATACTCGCCAGAAGATGCATGTGTTTGCCATTTTTGCTGTGAGCATTTACGAATTACGAGAATTAGTTGTTTTCAGCCCTTCACTGAAATGTGCAGTAGCAGCTCCTTAGGGAGCCATGAGGTGAGCTAGCAATGCCATGTTTACAGCTGCTGGTCTGGGATCCGTTCTAGCTGGCAATAGAGACATCTGTGGAAGCTGCAGGGAAGAGGAACCAGCTCCATGTGTTCTGCTGAAGCAGCCTGAGCTATTAGAAGCCTACAAAACTGCTGCCCTGTAGTAAACACTGTACAAACTAAAGCAGCCAGAGTCCTTCAGTTCTGTCTCTTGCCCTTTTCTGTGTTAAATAGCAATGTAACTGTTTCAGGCATGGAAACTGTAGGCTACAGGAGTATTTCTGCAGCTGGTTGCAGATTTGTAGCTGTTATGAGAAGTCAGTACTCTCTTCATCACAGATCTTTGCAAGGGACTGGCTACTGCCTGCTTAGCAGGGGCAGCTGCCGAGCGGGTTCATGGCAGAATTTGCGAAAGCAAAGGGAGATGAAGACTGGTGTTGGAAAGGATATTAGCTGCCTGGGAGCAATGTCACATATGAAGTGCTCCTGTGGCATCAATTTCAAACTGTGTGAGTGTTTAGGTGTTTGGGATTTGAGGCAGGAAGTTTGGTAGAATGTGGTTCTAAGATTCTGTTTTGGGCTTGTAGGCTGCAGGACCACATAGAAGCATTTACAGTTTTTGAACTGGAGTGACTGTTGAAGTGAAATTACATCCTTATCATACATTTCAGCAGTGTGTATATACTGGAAAAGAAGAAACCCAGTTTCTTCTCACCTGGGAAAGCAAGTAGTTACAAGGCTCCACAAAATCATGTTGACAGTTTATAAAAAATGTCCCCCTGCTCCAACACACTTCACTGAAAAATCCAGTTGGTTTTTCTTGTGCTGGCAGCGTGTTTTCAATGTGAGTGTACAGTGTCGCTTGGAAGCACGCGGTGGGCATCAGTGAAGTATTTACAGATAGGACTTCAAAGGTCACCACGTGTTGTGCTTGCGTCTGTACCGGCCCGTGGTGGGTTTCTGTGAGCGCAGGAGCTATAGATGAATGTGTGAAGATGGTATCAAGTGCAACGAAGTAAACCACTGGGTTTGGACCGTATCGCTTCCGTGTTGCAGCTGTTTGCCCTGTATACAGCCATTGCTTGTTTTCTGTGAGCTTGGTCCACAGAGGAGTGAAGCTGGAGTCTCAAAAGATGGTCTAGATTCTTTACAAACCAGGATGAATTCTTAAAAAGGAAACCAGTTGGCATTCCCACTCACTTGTTATTAAAAAACTGAACCTGTCAAATGGATCACCATGAATCCAGGAAAAAAAGTGGTACTGTATGCAAAGGAGCATCCTTTCACTGCCTTGGACTTCAGTTTGATCTCTGGGAAATGCTGTTAGGGTTAGGGTTAGCTTGGAATACTCACACTTGTCTCACACATGTTGTGAAATTAAAGTAGAGAACAATGAAGAGAGCATCTCTAAAGCAGGAGTGCAACCTAAAATCTGACTATAGCTTTGGGAAAGCTTGTTGAAAAGATGGACTGTGAGAGATGTGCAGAATGAGACAAGATCTCTCTCTCTGAGATTTATCAGGCAATCCAGTGTGCCAGCCAATAAATGCTCACTGGGGCAGCGATTTAAAGACGTGGAGTAAAGGGTTGTGTGTAGAGTTTTACATTCCATCACATCAGTAACAGTTTCAGTTAGTGCTTTGAATGACTTTGTGTCTTAAAAAGAAAAAGTTGATTTAGAATTACAGTTCCCGTATTTGTCTTTTTGTTTGGCTGAGTTATCCAGCCAAACCTGTGAGGTAAAAAACAGTCCACGCAAGCTCCTCCTTACAAGAGTAGAGATTGTAAAAGGAATGGACAAGGTGGCAAAAAAAGGTTGTGGTTCAGATCCAAAGCCACTTGAAAATCCTGCTCCTCTTCAAAAGCTTTGTGCCATTAAGTGTTCACTAACGAGTTCTCTCCCTTGTTACCTTATTGTCATGATTCTTTTGCTTCTGTTATGCTTCTTGCTGTGATAAATGTAAGTAGAATGCTAAATACCTTAATTGCAATTCTTTTCAGAAAAGGAATGTTTATCCACCTGTGTTCAGAACATGCAGCAGTCTGATGACCTTTCTCCCCTAGAAATAGTCGAGATGTTTGCTGGACTTTCTTGTTTTCTCAAAGACTCCAGTGATGTGTCCCAAACGTTGCTGGATGATTTTAGGATATGGCAAGGATACAACTTCCTCTGTGACCTCCTCCTCAGGTATGCAAATGTGCTTGAAGAAGTACAGACCGTAAGAGATTTCTTAATGAGATACAGGTGAATGGGTTTGAACAAATAAATAGTTCAAGATTATTGTAACGTTAAGACACCAGGAGCCAAACATGAAATGATGTGCTTCTGTCCATTTCTGAAACCCCACTGTTAATTCAATGGTACTGGTTTATTACTGGATGTTTCAGTATGAGCTAAGATAGCAGATTCATAAAAACAACAGCCGTTTCCATGTCTGTGCTACTTTTTAGCAGACTGTTGAATTCAAGTAGATAGAGATTTATGGGGGGAATTCCTGTGTATGCTTTCATTACAAGGTTTCATTACTGTGTTAATGGTGTGAAATATGAACAGACAGCACGTCAAATGCTGTGGAACATGGCAGTAAGATTGTGCTCCCTAAATCAACCGAATTCGGTGGCAGAGATATTCAAGCGATTTTGGCTGAAAGAAACTAGCGCTGCTAACTTGGGCTGTTGTATTTTCTTTAGATTAGAACGGGCAAAAGAGGCTGAGTCCAAGGATGCTTTGAAGGACTTAGTTAATTTGATAACCTCCCTGACAACGTATGGTGTCAATGAGTTGAAGCCAGCTGGTGTTACCACTGGAGTACCTTTCCTGTTACCTGGATTTGCAGTCCCACAGCCCGCAGGCAAAGGTGAGCCGGCTTTTTTTCTCTCCTTCTGTTTGTTTCTGGGGTTTGGTGGTGTTATGTTGTTTGGGTTTTTTTAGTTTAAGAAACAAAATACAGAGGCGCTGTATTCTGTGCAAAGCATTTGCCTATCAGATAATTCATTCTGTTGATCTCAAAGATTCAATTTTGGGGTTGGTACCCAAAGAAGACAGTGGTGGGCGTTTGAGCACTAAAGACTGAGTCAGTCATCTCTCACTGCAAAGCCAATGGATTCTATGAGGACCTTTAAGAGCCTGTAATGGAGAGGTGTACCGATTAGATTGATGGTGTTTTAAGCTGTTCTTATGGAACTGATGTGAAATCATCTAATCACAGAATGGTAGGGGTTGGAAGGGACCTCTGGAAACCATCTAGAACAACCCCCTTGCCCGAGCAGGATCACTTAAGGCAGTCCACACAGAGCGGCATCCAGGTGGTTTTGAAAATCTCTGGAGCAGAAGATTCCACAACCTCTCTGGGCAGCCTGTGCCCGGGCTCCATCACCCTCACAGTAAAGTTTTTCCTCATGTTTGCATGGAATTTCCAGTGTTGCAGTTTGTGGTTGTTATTCCTTGTCATGTCACTGGGCATCACTGAAGAGAGACTGCACCTGTCTTCTTGACACCCACCCTTCGGATGTTTATAAACGTTTATCAGATCTGCTCCCAGCCTTCTCTTCTCCAGACTAAGCAGCCCCAGCTCTCAGCCTGTCCTCATAAGAGACACGCTCTAGTAGCATCTATTGGACTAGCCCTGTGTTGGACTCTTTGCGGCAGTTCCCTGTCTCTGTTGAACTGGGGAGTCCAGAACTGGACAGCAGGACTCCAGGGTATGGCCTTACCAGGGTGGAGTAGAGGGGAAGGAGAAATCCTGTTGACCTGCTAGTCACACTCATCTTAATGCACCCCAGGAGGAAGTCCACAAGAGCCTATTGCTGTCCCATGGATAACTAACTGTCCACCAGTACTCCAAAGTCGTTCTCCGTGGAGCTGTTTTCCAGCAGATCAACCCCAACCTGTACTGGGGTTATTCCTCTGCAGATGAAAGACCCTACACTTGTCCTTCTTGAACCTCATTAGGGTCCTCTTTGCCCAACTCTCTAGCCTGCCCAGGTCATGCTGGATGCCAGTGTATCTGGGCTGTCAGCCACTGCTTCCGGTTCTGTGTCATCAGCAAACCTGCTGAGGATATACTGCATTCCTGCTCCCAGATGGCTTTTTTGCCCAGTTTGCTTTCTGCTACGCCTGTCGAAGCTGACAGAAGCTAACCTGGGAGCTGAAATCTGGGGTTTTATTGCTGGTGTTCAGAGTGGTGAAATGGGCGATGTGAGCTGTGGAATCGCAGTCTGTTGTGAAGAAGGTTAAGGAAGTCTGAGGGGGAAAGGAGGTTTATAAAAAGAAACTGATTTTTTGTATGCTGCATATAAACTGAAAATTCAGGCAAATCCTGTCTGTAAGCTGAGTTTAACAGTGACTGTGGAGTTACTGTGTTACCAGTACTTCCTATGGTATTTACTAATACCAGAAATAAATGGGAAGTGTTTGTAGGTTCCAGTTACAGGTAGCTTGGCTAATGGATTTACTATCGCTCGTGTTCCTCGGACCGTTACTTTCTTTCTCTGGTATCGAGAGCGTTCATTGTTCACAGGAGTTGTTTTCCCTTAGCAATAAATATAGGAGTTGGTAGTCCCAGTTGGAGCATAATTCCTCTGTCTTTGGATAATATTACACTCATTTTTGCTTAAGCTAATCAGGTTTTTTGATTCAGTAGCATGAGAGAACCATTGCCTGTTGCAATCACAAAACCACAGAATTTCTGAGGCTGGAAAAGCCCTCTGAGCTCATCCAGCCCAGCCCAGGACCTTACATCACCACAGTGGCCACACCAGGGCACTAAGGCCCACAGCCAGGCTGGCCTTCAGCACCTCCAGGGGTGGGGACGCCCTGGGCAGTCCATCCCAGTGTCTGATCATCCTTCCTGTGAGGAGGGTCTTTGTAACATCCAACCTGACCCTCCCCTGGCAGCTTCAGGCTCTGCCCTCTCGCCCTGGCACTAGTTGCCTGAAAGAAGAGTCTGACTTCCACCTGACTGCAACCTCCCTTCAGGGAGTTGTAGAGAGGGAGAAGTTCCCCGCCGAGTCTCCTCCAGGCTAAACAATCCCACTCCCTCAGACTTTCCTCATCAGACTCTCCCAGACCCTTTCCCAGCCTCATGGCTCCTCTGGACCCACTCCAGCACTTCAGTGTCTTTCATTCTCCAAAGGAATGATTTTACTTAGTTTTCTGGTATTTATCACAACAACTCTCAGTTCCTTTTATCTGCTTTTAGTTGCTTGGACAACTTTTCCTTTGGAGAAGACTGTGTTAGCTCATTTTCTTAATTGTGCCTGTTGAAATCCTTTTAGTTCTTGACCTCTGAAAAGCTGGTTAAGATTTACTGTCTTCAAGGCTCCTTGTGATGACCAAACATAATTTATTCATGTTTGATTTCCTGGAAGAGCTGTTGATACAACTCTTTATATTCTTGTTTACTATCTGTCACTACCCGTGTTTCTGTCACCTCTAATAAGGTGACCCCTAAAACGCCCTTTTCAACTTTTTTCATTGTAAATTAAGCATGTAAAGATGTCCTACAGACAAACAGCCAGTGGTCTTGTGGTGCATGAAATTGTTCCATATCCATCTTCTGCAAAGGTTCCTCTTGTCTTGCAGAGAAAGAAATCCTGCTGAGGCTGTATGTGAAGGCAATTGAGTTTACTTTTGAATTGGGTTACTTAAACACTTAAGGAGTAGCAGTCTGTAGAGGATATATACTAAATCAGTATTTTTCATTTATGAAAGGTTTTTAAAATCAGGTTAACCGTTTGCTTGCAGCTGGCTTGAAAAGATCATTTTTTTGGCAGAATATCCTAAATGGATGTGATTCTCGTTTTGACTTCTGTTTATTTTTTGGAGATTATTTTTGCTATTAGTTGCTCTCTGTCTCATGGGATTTATCCACTGTGACTTTTACTGTTCCTAAAAAGCTGAACAAGTTTGCTTCAAGGCATCTTTTTGGTAGAAGAATAAATTCTGGGGCCACAAGGACTACTTTTAAATTGGCTAAATAAATGAGCTGGTATTAGCTTGAAGATACTTCGAAGAAGACGTTTAGCTGAGCTTTTACAGATGTCTTTGTGTGATGATGATGTAGCTATCCTGTGCTTTACAGCTTCTTCCCTTTGTGTTAATTCCCTAATCATTAACAGTTCTGGACCCTGCCAAAGCTTTCTTACTCTCAGGCCTGTCTCCCAAAGCCAGTCTTGTGCCACCTTCTACTACCAGCGTGGTTGTTCACGCCAGTTAATCCAAACCTGAGCAAGAGCAGCCTCTCTGTGCAGAGAAGGCAACTGCCAGCCTTATGCCACCCCATGGAGTTTCTCTGCTTGTAGGTCTTTCCTTCTCACAGACGACTGTCGAGGGGTGGAAGCAAGAGGTCAATTATGGAGGCTATCCGTGCTGTCTAGCACTGAACGTGGTTGATGAAGATGCCTCTGTGAAGTGAGGGGACAATGGGAGCTGTTACTCTAAACCTACTCTGCCAGATCCTTGTAGAGGACAGTGCTCTATGCTGTAGAATACCAGACCTGCTCTCATGAGTTCTCACAGAGCCTGAGTAGATGACCTGTATCCCACTGCGTGTTTTAACAATGAGTCACCTGCCTTTCCTACTTGAAAACAATGTTCATTCATTTAGCTGCTCCTGTAAACATTTACTTTCAAAGACATTGACACCATCTTCATGAACACTGACAGCACCTGGCTGGCTCCGTTGGTGGAGCACGGGACTCTGAATTCCTGGGGTTGTGGGTCTGAGCCCCGTGAACGACAGCATGTCCTGAGCCAGCACTGTAGGCTCACCCTGCTCCAGCCGGGGGTGGGGGGGCGTTGGACTTAGATGATCTTTCCAGGTCCCTTCCAACCTGTAACCTTCTGTGATTCTGTGAATAGTAGACTGTAGGATTTGCAGTGACCGCGCAGAGACTCCTTAATTGTACGTGACACGTGCTGGTTATTTGATTCCCACTTACTAAGGTGCATGGATCGTTGTTAAGAAGTGTTCTCATTGTTGATGACGATTAAGAACTTTCTTTTTTCTTTTTTCCTCCCATCCCACTTTGTTTCCTGATTTAGGTCATAGTGTGAGGAATATTCAAGCATTTTCAGTCCTCCAGAATGCATTTTTGAGAGCAAAAACCAACTATCTAGCACAAATCATCCTTGATGCCATCATGAACATTTATATGGCAGACAATGCCAACTACTTCATTTTGGAATCACAGCACACATTGTCTCAGTTTGCAGAGAAAATTCCTAAGCTTCCAGAAGTGCAGACCAAATACTTTGAGATGCTGGAATTTGTTGTCTTCAGCTTGAATTACATACCCTGTAAAGAACTCATCAGTGTGAGCATCCTTTTAAAATCCAGCACTTCTTTTCAGTGTAGCATCATTGCCATGAAGACGCTCCTTAAATTCACTCGTCATGACTACATCTTTAAGGATGTCTTCAGGGAAGTGGGACTTCTAGAAGTGATGGTAAATCTTCTTCATAAATATGCAGCCCTCCTGAAAGATCCCGCTCAGGCACTGAATGATCAAGGTAGTGCGTACTCTTCCATTTTACGAGGACATGGCTTTTCTTTGCCTGGGAGTGGTGGGGGCTGGGGCTGGGGCAAGGAGAAATAAGCGAGTCTGACCATGTATCTCAAGGACTGAGTTCTGCTAGTGACCACTGTGCCATCCTAAAGGCTCACTGGAGTTGCTTCTCTCTTCATTTCCTGCAACAAGCTTTGGTAGATGCTGGATAAATGCAAAACAGTAGGAGTTCATATTTTCCTTTTCAAATGATTTTTGAGGTTTAATATTTGTTACTTAAGATGAAAAAAGCAAGTAAAGGGGTAATACCCAGCGTCCATACTCTTCTGCATTCATTGCACCGAGCACCAGCTTTGAAAAAACCCTGTAGAGCATGCACCTGAGCTCTTAGCAGGAGTATGCTTTTGAGTTTGTAGTCTGTTCTATGAGTTAGGTCATTTTTTTTAGGACTGGATTTGGGTTTTTTAATTTTTTTCAAACAATTGAATTTACCATCTCATAGATAAGTGAATAGCTGCCTAGCCTGCGGGGGGCACGGCCGGTGTCATGTGTGCAGCTGCGTGCACACACACGGGATCTAGTTTTACATTCTTTATTCAAACTCTGTTCTGACTGTTGAGTTAGAAGGTTTTGTGGCCAGCAGCCCCTTTGAAAAATGCATTGGTTCTCATGTTTGGGTAAATAAATGAACCAAGGTGTCATCTGACTGGGGTGATGCCTGGAGCACAGCGTGGTGTGGCTTGTCCCCTCCTAGTAATGATGCCACTTGCAGGACTGGTTGGTCTGTTACACCTATGACCTCAGCAGCACGTTCATTGGAACTGTGAGAATGTAGTTTTATTCTTTTGTATGGAATTGCTCTTGTAAAATACTGACTACTGAGCAAAACCAGATCCTGTGAGTTCTTCAGCTGTGGTATGGTTTTGTGGCTTTGAGAAGGAACAGTTGGGGATATGAAACTGCCTCAACTGCTGTGTCGGCTGCTGAGCTCACAGTGCTCGAGAGTTTCTCTTCGCATTCTTGTCTTTGTAAACGAACTTCTCAAATTCTTCATACTTCAGCTTTCCCAGGAATGTGCGTGCAGACTGTTTGCTTTGGAGCCTAGTTAGACCGCGTGTTCCCTGAGGTGCAAAGACAATAAAAGTGTTGATGGGAAGTACAGGAAACGTCTCGGAAAAGAGTAGTTTTTAACAATTACCTTGGCTTTTGAAATTGGTTTTAGGGGACTCAAAAACCAGCTCATTTGAGGACCAGAAGCAGCTAGCTTTATTGGTTATGGAGACCTTGACAGTACTGCTACAAGGATCAAACACAAATGCAGGTAAGTGGAGAGAGACACCACTGTCAAAATATTTATAAAAGAGTGACTAAGCAAATAATGCCTGGAAACACCCTAGTCCTGACTTTCTGTCTGGAGGGAAGTAGTCCGGTACACTGACATTTACTTTCTGTGTTGCCAGGTTTTTCCATAAGAGAGAATAAGCAGCACAAACTAGACATCAGTAAATAAAGGAGTACAAGAAACTCTTTAATTTCTTTGCTGTTGTTTACCTGAAGGCAACCACTGCAGCCCAGTGCTCTTCAGCAGTGCTGTGACAGGACCTTTGACACAGACCGCGTACACAAAAGCATTGCAGCGTGTAATCAGACCTGTGGGTTGCAGCTGACAGGGTCACATCTACTTAAATGTGATGGATGATGCTTGTGTCTCCAGTGAAAGATGGATTTTCATTTTCAAAAGCAGATTCCCTAGCAGAATGTATAAACAGGGCTCTCCAACAGCTCTCTTTTCTGAGCCAAGGAGGTTTGTATTGTGCTTCATTACACAAGGCTCAGCGGCACCAAAACAGGCAATGTGTGTGTCTCTTACGAGTAAAAGCTGTTCTGAGAGCTTGACATTATGAAGTGAGAAAGGCTAATAACTGTTTTTAACCTCTTTTTGACTTGGTCTAGGTGCTCCTGCTGTGGCAGGGGGATTGGACTAGATGATCTTTCCAGGTCCCTTCCAGTCTGTAGTGATTCTATGATTCTATTACACAAAGGAGAAAATGAATGAGGGTTGGGGGAGTCACCACCCTGAGGAACCATGAATTTTCTGCCCTTGGAGGCTATGACAGTCCTTATTTCAGCAGTTGTTCTTCTCTTCTCTCAATTTTGACTGGTCTTTTTTCACTTCTGGTTTTGTCTTTATTCTCTTTCAAGCAGGAGAAACTTCAATCAGGCAAATGCTTGAGAATGAAATTGTAGACATTGTCCAGATTGGTTGTCAGCTCACTGTGTAAGCCTTCCTTCCTGGGCTAATGACGTAAAGCCTGTCACTCGTGTCTGTTCTGCTCTTGCCTGGGCAATTTGTCCTGTTTCAGGTTGGGCCCAGTGCTGGCGTAACCTCCAGTGTTGGCTGTGCCATTCCATTCTCGCACTCGTTCTGAAGTTGAGTTGCAGTTCAGGCTGTACTTTCAAACCACCGACAAAGTCGGCTCTTGAGTTCTGCCTGCTGAGCATTTGCAACATGTGGCAGCTCAGCTTTCTGACATCCTTGGTAGGGAAGTTCTTCGTTCCATCGGGAAAGGCCTCATTCATTGCACTCGGGACGAAGCTAGTTGTGTGCCAGTTGCAGAAGATAAGGTATTGCAGTGAGCAAGAGGTGACTCTGGTGTGATGTTCCAGTTAGAGGAACACTTGTTCTGTCACCATTGTTTGTGAGAAGGCTGGAGCTGACACTACAAAAAGCTTTGCTGAAGTTGAGATGTGTCCCATCTGCCATTTCCTTTTTGTCCACCAAACTGCATCTCCTGTCAGAGGAAAGCAAAACCCAGGTCTTTGATTTAGTAGATGAGTCTGTTCAGTGCTGATCCAAGAGGCAAGTGAATTGGGCTAAAATAAGAAGCTTTTAGATAGAAGTGGGTATGGATTACAGGTTAATTGCAAGACTCGGTCACACACTTGTACATTGATTGCTCAGCTTTGTGTTTTGCCTGTGAAAAGTCAGGATTGGGAATGAATTAGACAGGAGTAGTGTGAAAGTTAAGGATGGAGACTTCTACATAAGCAGGAATTGAGGAGGAAAACCACCCAAACATGAAGAAACCTCGGGATTGTTTGATTTCTAAGGGTGAATGAGAGGGGGGTGGTTTAAGTACGGACAGTAGTATTTCTGAAGGACTGGAACTGCCTCGTGGTTTGGAAGTAGCAAGTCTTAGTTCACAGGGTTGGACTAATTGTCTCTGTGGTGTCAGGGTGTGTGGTAGCTGAGCCTTGTTCCTGTGAGGTGTGATCTGACTGTCTCAGAGCCCACCTGAGTTGTGTCAGATCCCTGGCTGCTGTTCAGTGACATTTGTGAAACAGCTATCAGTACTTCTCTGCTGCTTCTTGGAGTTATACTTCTCCAAGTATCCAGCAGAGAAACTACAGGCAGTAGTGTGAAATGAGGTGGTCCCACATTTGGGTGTCCATACTCACATGGGCTAACTGGTTTGCTGGGAATCTGGACTGAGAGTGGGAGGAGTATAGTATGTTATTGTTATTATATTATTTCAGCCTCTCTGAAAATAAGAGGTCTGACCAGTGAAGAAATGCAGTTTGCTTGTAAAGGGATGCAACCAACTTCAATGTCTCCAAATCCGAGGGCTGCACTCTTGCCTTGTCAAAGCCCATATTTCATCCAAAGAACACCAGAGAATGCAGGAGTCAGGAAATTAGAAAGGGACAGTGGGCACCAGGCTTGTGCATCATAGAATCATAGAATTCTTTAGGCTGGAAAAGACCTTTGAAATCATAGAGTCCACCCATTAACCTAACTCCACGAAGCCCATTGCTAAACTGTGTCCCTGAGCTCCAGATTTCTTCAACTTTTAAGCACATCAGGGGATGGCAATTCAGCCCCCTCCCTGGGCAGCCTGTTCCAAGGCCTGAGGACCCTTTCAATAAAGAAGTTTTTTCTCCTGTCCAACCTAAACTTTCCCTGGTGCAACTTGAGACTTGGGAGAAGAAACCAACCCACACCTCTCTACAGACTCTCTCCAGCTAGTTGTGATAAGAGCTCCCCTCAGCCTCATTTTCTCCAGACTAACCAGCCCCAGCAACCTCAGCAGCTCCTTGGCTCTTCCATACATTAGAGGGAGTAAAACCTATCCCATCTATCCTGTTAAATAACTAACATGGGGCAATACTCTAGGAACTGATGCTGTCCAAAACATACATTGCATGTTCCAGTTTGGGTATGTGGAGTTTTCAGAATAAATTTTCGTTTAATTTTCAGTTCATCTTGCGCACGTGTTCTTCTGAGTGTCCAGTTACCTTGAGAACCATAGCTTCAACCTCGTCACTGCAACAATAGATCTTGCCACAGAAAAGCTTCTGTAGAATGTTACAGACCTTGTGGGGATGCTGAACTGCTTCTCAACCAGTATGCTACTCAACCAGTACCAGTATGCTCTTCTCGTCCAGAAGCAGCCTAGATACATTTTGGCAGTGGACTGAACGTAGTCTAGGCACGATACGTAGCAAAAGCAACGTGGAGTCTTCACCAGGGATAGAGGGTTTGCTCTATTTTTAAAAATTTGTTTCATTCAACGACTCTTTGAGCTCTACCATGAGAAGAATAGCAGTTGGTGGAGTGACAGTGTTAGAATCATAGAATCATTCAGGTTGAAAAAGACCCTTGGGATCATCGAGTCCAGCCGTCCACCCTATTCTACACTTAGGTCACCCCTAAACCCAACGCCACATCTGAATGACCTTTAAGCACCTCCAGGGATGGTGACTCATTGATTAATTAGATTAGAACTGACTTGCATCCTTATACTCAACACTTTTAGTAAACAATATGCTTCTGACTGTATTATTCCAGGTCTATTTTTGCTTGTAGGAGAAGAGGAAAAATAGCAGTAAGTAGTAAGAAATGGAAGTAAACAACTTTCATGTGTTGTTGCTGTCACTGGTACTAACTGTGTTTTTCATTGTCCTTGTCCCCACTCACCCCACCCTCTCTCTGAGTAGGTATTTTCAGGGAGTTCGGCGGCGCCAGATGTGTGCACAACATAGTCAAGTATCCCCAGTGCCGCCAGCACGCCCTGATGATCATCCAGCAGCTGGTGTTGTCACCCAGTGGAGAGGACGACATGGGCACTTTGTTGGGACTGATGCACTCGGCTCCACCCACGGAACTGCAGCTGAAAACGGACATCTTACGGGTAACTGAGGAACTGCTCAGTTCCTAAAGCACTGTTTTCAAAGACAAAGCACTGGGCTGGGGCTTGGCTTGAGCTGAGTGATTGTATGTAGCCACTGCATGTAGATTGTCTCTAGAGCTGAAATGCCTACCTTTGATGAGCGGCTTTTATCTCCTTCCATCTGTCTGTCCGTGACAGAGATGGGGGCTGGTGAGTATGTGTCTGTAGGATCATCACCGGTGTGGTGATGGTGCTAAAGACATCCACATTCTATCCACGTCCCATCACTCAGTGGGTAGGAAACACAGTTCTGCAGTTCCAGTAGTATTCCCTAGTTAAAAATAAGGAGACTACATGATGGGGGGGAAAGCAAGCATGTAGCACACGGGTTTATTTTCAGGGCTAGCTTGCATTTTCCTGGTGTAGTTTCACTTGGATTTACCAATTTAAGTTATACCTGCTGCTTGAGTTAATGTAAATGCAAATCATGGTGACCATAGTGGAAGACAAAGTGGAAAAATTTGCTTAAGCAGAACAGTGGAAAGGCAGAAAAGCAAGGCTGTGGGTGGAGGAGGAAGAGAGAAGACTCATATGAAGGGTTTTCTTTGTCTGCTGATTTAGATCCACCGTTTCTTCTCAGAATAGCTGATGTACATTGCTGTGGTATGCTAGGGGAGAAAAGCAAATCATAATAAGTAAATGAGTCTGACCAGAGAGAACTCTTGAGAATCCAGATTCATTTCTTTCAAAAGAAGTTCTAATGTTTCTGGTAGATGAGCAGCTTCATATTATTTCAGAAGACAGAAAGGAAAGCTAGAGAGAAAGTGACCCATTTGACCCATTTTGCCTGTCAGGGGCTTCAGCTGCTTTTGAGCTTGTCTCATTTATAGTACCTGGTACAGCATTGCAGTTCCTCAACTGATTTAACATCCAAAGGGCAGGGCTTTTGTCCTGCATCTGACCTGTTGTGTTTATCTTCCGTCGATGTGGTTTTCAGAAGCTTGGGTTATGGAACTGAGCCCAGAATGGCACAGTGAAAGACAGTGATGTGCCTCTCTCAGTTTATTCAGGTTTGATAGGAAATGAGATACTTCTTGTGAAAGAATGACAGTCTAACTATTTCATAACCCATCTTCTGAGTGCTTAAACATACCCCACTCTCCTCAAAAATCCCAACAACCTACTGAAGAAGGTCTACAGGTTGTCTTGGTCATGTAGGTTTGCCCCTATCCTTAACCAATTCTTCTATATCAGTAACATTTTTCTGCTGCTTGTGATGCAAAGGGGTTTTATTCTGTATTCCAGAGTCACATAGGGGTCAGACTTGCCATGATAGTGGGCTTTTTGGCTTTGGTTGAGTGGATCATCTTCCCCAACCCCTGCTATTATGAATAAACGACGATTGTTGCCTGGGCACCTAGGTTAATGTAGTTCTGTGGCTTCTTATTTATTCAGCAAGCAAAGTTGTGTCCATTTTTGTTTTATTTCAGATGTATTTCTGAAGAGCAACTCGTAAAATCAAATTTCACTCAATTCAGAGATGTATGCCTTTCATTATAGAGGAAGGTTAAAACTAAGTGAGGTTTGGGGCTGATTCTTCGCTGCCATGGTGGTGCTGCCAGGTGCTTTCACACTGTCCATTTCTGGGAGACCTGAGCTTCAAGGTTCAGATTTCTCATGGTTACAGACAGTGTTTTGCCCATTCTGGATGGAAATTGTGTTTGAAGTATGATGGCAGAGTAGGTTCATTTCCTTAGTGAGAGAGCTTTATGCTCTGTTTTATCACCAAGGGGATTACCTGGGGATTTCGGGTTCCGTTCTAGGCTTGCTCAGCTCTTTAGACAGGTTTATTAATCTCCTTAATTTCTTATGTCTGAATTAGGGACAGTTGTTATGGTTGAAGATTGCTCCTCAGAGCTGGTTGGTGTGCTTGATTTGCTAGCACTAGCCTAGATCAATGCAACCTCTCTTATCAAACCTGGGACAGATGATGCTTTACATTTACCGTCACTCTTTCTCAACTCTTGAGGATGGAGACTCTTGCAGTACAAAGTTATTCTGACAAACACCATGAGGGTTTAGTTAGCCCATCAAATGAAAGTCTTCCTGACTTTTGCCAGTCCTGTTTGAAATGCTGCTGCTTTTTTCATCTTCCTTGTTCTGCTTGTTTGTTGTGTCCGCAGGCCCTCCTCTCAGTGCTGAGGGAAAGTCACCGCACACGAACCGTCTTTAGAAAAGTTGGTGGGTTTGTGTACGTCACGTCTTTACTCGTTGCTATGGAGAGATCTTTGTGCTCACCACCTAAGAATGGCTGGGAGAAAGTAAACCAGAACCAAGTGTTTGAACTGCTTCACACTGTGTTCAGCACGTTGACTGCAGCCATGCGCTACGAGCCGGCCAACTCTCATTTCTTCAGAACTGAGATCCAGTACGAGAAACTGGCAGATGCTGTTCGATTACTCGGTTGCTTCTCCGACTTGAGAAAAATAAGTCCCTTGAATGTCTTCCCTTCCAATTCACAACTGTTTCAAAGACTTTTGGAAGATGACCTAATATCCTTGGATTCTGTGTCACCCATGTTAAGACATTGCAGCAAACTTTTTATTTACCTCTACAAGGTGGCAACAGATTCTTTTGACAGGTATGAACTTCTTATTTCCTTTTTCTTTTTTCTCTTTGTAGCCTACCTGTGGCCCCAGTGTTGCCCAAAGTAATTTTCTTCAACTCTATTCATCACAAGCTTTCGTATTTCCATGTTAATCTCTTTCTTGGTTCCTTCTCTCTTGTGAGAGGAGCAGAGTGTGCCAACATCTGACCAAATACAGGCAGAGTTTGATCTGTTCCTCGGGGTCTGCAGTATTCTCTGTAATGCTAAAGTGTTTTGTCATGGCTGCAATTAAGACAGAGATGCCAGCTTGTGGTTGTGTTTCATGTGTTGAAGCAAGCTTGTGAATGATAGGCTGGGTCAAAGGTTGGACTTGATGATCTCAAAGGTCTCTTCCAGCCAAAGATATTCTGTGATTCTCTTGTAGCAGACTGTCTTGTAGCTTTTATCAGGTTAGATTGCAAAAGTGGTTGTTGAATGTCACACTTCACCTTTGTGTTTCCTTTGATACCAGACTTTAAGTGAAGTGATTAGATGGTTTGATGATTCTGTCATGACATTACTTAGGTTGCAAAGAACCTTTAAAATCATCAAGTCTAACCTTAAACCTTATGCTGACAAGTCCATCACGAAACCATATCCATGAGTGCCCAGTCTACAAGTCTGCCTCCAGGGATGCTGACATTCACTTGCCTGGGCAGCCTGTTCCAATGTTTCATAACCCTTTAGGTGAAGACATTTTTCCTACAATCTAATCTAAACCACCCCTGGTGTATTTTGGTGCCATTTTCTCTTGTTCTGTGACTTGTTACTTGGGGGAAGAGGCCAACTGGCACCTCACCTTCTTTCAGGTATTTGCAGAGAGCTATAAGATTTTCCCCTCAGCCTCCTTTTCTCCTTTCTGAAGACATCTAGACTAGACAGCACATTTTAAATGGATTGGCATGTTATGCAAAGTTCTAGCTAGGCTACAAATTATTGGGTTTTAAATTTAACTGGGAGACACCACCAGTGTTAAACAACTAGAATTTAAATTGTCCTTGAGATTTGAAATGAACACTAATGTGTGTTCTAAAGTTGATTCAAAATAACAACGTGTGCTGAAGCATGTGTTGAAGATTGGCTCCTCTTAAAATAGTTCTTGTTTGTAATTTCAGTTACAGCAAAGTAAAACACAGTCTTAAGCTTTGTATCGGAGACTTTGGAGCTTCTGTACCCCTCTTATTTAATGTACATGACCCTGGTTTAATGAGATGGACTACCTAGTTAGTTCAAACACCATCTCTGATTTTTGACATGTTGAAGGCATGGCTGTGTATGTTGAGACACTTATAGGGCTACCAGTTGGCCAGCTTTTCTTAAACTAGGTGACTAGTAAAGTACAAACTCCATGTTTGTGGTAATGAGCGTTCTGCCTCCAAGCAGCAACTCTTCATGCTTCTCTCATTTTAAATAAACAAAACAAATCCCCCAACAAGCCATCAAAATAGCTCCAAAAAGTGAAGTACAGAATTCAATGTACTTGATGTCATTTCAAAATGTTAATCAAACATTCCAACAGAGGAAATTGCCTATTAATAATGCATTGCATGTGTCGTAACACTGGCTGGCTGTAGAGTATGAGTCGTCAATGGGGTAAGTAAATCCCATGGTGCTGGTGCATAAACTGCTTCATTAAGTGCCTTTTTCATCTCCTGCCATCTTCAGGGATTGTTTGTCCTTCTCTCTTAAATTTTCTGGTCACCATTCTTTGTAAATTCCACGTTGATTTAATTTTGTACTCATTTTTGTTAGACTTAATGGTACTGAGGCCTTACTTTCTCTTCTCAGTCTCTGCTGCTTCATGTTAGAAGATGTTCTTGTTTAGCCTGTGTGTCCATGTGAGTAGACTGCAGAGCAGCAAGCAAGCAGAGTCAAGCTATAGAAGAATTACTCGTGCTGTTTGTCTGGTTACCTGGTGCATGTCATGCTGTAGAGTCATGCAAACTCTGAAGATTGAACCCTAATAGTGATTTGATTGGCACTTTTTGCACAACTAACAAGCTTACGGCCTCTGGTTTCTTCTCTAACCTCTCTGTCCTACCCCTGTCTGTTTTGTCTGTAGTCGTGCAGAACAGATCCCTCCTTGCCTGACAAATGAGACTTCTCTCCCCTCTCCCTGGGGTACGCCAGCTTTGTCCAGGAAAAGGTACCAGTCATTCAGAGAAGTTGATTTTTCTCTCACTGTTGTGTTTCTCAGTTTAAGGGGGAAGGGTTCTTTCAAGATGCTATTTTCTTCTGAGGTGTTCATTTTCACTGGTGTCTTTACTGAATAAAATCAATGTAAAGGAGACCTTCGCAGGGAATCCTGGCTAGTGATGCTGATGGATGAGATTAGGGATGTTTTCAGCCTCCTGAAGCACTTTCAGTGATTTGAAACTTACAAAAATGGTCTAGCATAAAGAATTATTTAAGGGAGGTATAGATTGCGCTCTCAGAAGGAGTTCAGAGAAGTTCAGGCTGTGCTGATAGAGCAGGAAGGAGGATGCTTGTTAAGGTGCTAATTTGTTAATAACTGTACAGAATCAAAAACAAAGAATGAACCTCTCCATACTTAGTGACATAGAGGCTTGCTGAATGAAAAGGCTTGGAAGACACAAATGGCACAGTTCTGGAACCCTAGCACCCACCTTTTCAGCAAGGCTGTCTGAGCAGCTCTTTGCTTGCTCACAGTTGTTAAGTATTGTGTTTGGCATTCCTAGTGAATTTTGTGCCAATAGCTGGCATCTTCCTACTTCCAGAAGGAATCAACCTGCATTTTGTAGCCCACTGTTACTTGATTTTCCTCTTCTTAAATGTCAGAGGTAGCGAGACTCTGTTGACATCAGCTCTTGTGAGAGAAGTGTTTGCTCTCTGATTTTTGTCTCCATTGCTTTCCTGCATACCTCCCTTGCTGCTGTGGCCTGGTTTTTTGCCTTTTGGCTCATAAGACAGATGTTCTTGCACCCCTCCTGTATAATCTGAATCAAGAACTATGGCTTTGCCAGTTGCTTATATGCTGTAAGTTTTGGCAGGAAAAAACTTCCCATGATTGTATGTTGTCATAATTATTTTTGTAATGATTTATTTTTCTTTTGGGAGAATGCTCTGGGCCTGACAGGGTAAACTAGAGAACAGAATGTAGCTTGCATTTTAAAATGTCTTTAGCCATTATTTTTACCAAGTTAGGCTGGTGAGGACTCTTGGGAAATGATATGCAGAGGGTGGATCTTACTTCTTTCTTTCTAGACGAAAATACTGTTCTAATTCTCATCCAGAGTTGCATTTAATTACATCATTTACATTTTAATTTTTGATCAGTTTGAAATTTGATAATTTAGATCTGTGTGTCATCTTCAACACACTGCTTTATTCACTGTCACTTAGAATCATAGAATCATTACGGATCGGAAGGGACCTCGAAAGATCATCTAGTCCAATCCCCCTGACACAGCAGGATCACCTAAACCAAGTCACACAGGAACCCGTCCAGTCGGGTCTTGAACATCTCCAGAGAAGGAGACTCCACAACCCCCCTGGGCAGCCTGTTCCAGTGCTCCGTCACCCTCACCGTGAAGAAGTTCCTTCTCAGGTTGATGTGGAACCTCCTATGTTCCAGCTTACAACCATTGCCCCTTGTCCTATCACTACATGACACCGAGAACAGCCCAGTGCCATCCTCCTGACACCCACCCCTCAAATATTTGTAGACATTAATGAGGTCACCCCTCAGTCTCCTCTTCTCCAAGCTAAAGAGACCCAGCTCCCTCAACTTCTCCTCAGAAGGGAGGTGTTCCACCTCTCTCATCATCTTCGTTGCCCTACGCTGAACTCTCTCCAGCAGCTCCACATCCCTCTTGTACTGAGGGGCCCAGAACTGGACACAATACTCCAGGTGTGGTCTCACCAGGGCAGAGTAGAGGGGGAGAAGAACCTCTCTTGATCTGCTAACCACCCCTCTTCTAATCCACCCCAGGATGCTGTTGGCCCTCTTGGCCACAAGAGCACACTGCTGGCTCATAGTCATCTTGTTGTCCACCAGGACCCCCAAGTCCCTTTCCCCTACACTACACTTCTTCATTTCCTCCCCCTTAGAGGAGTTGTATAAAGACTATAAAGGCATGGCAGTGTTAATGTATTGTGGGTTCTGTACTGACCCATAGTAACAGTCACTGAATTCTTTGGCAGGATTTCATAGGCTCTGTTTTCTTTTTCCTGTGCAGAGAAATCTGTCAGAGCTGATTTTTCTTTTCCCTCCTTGTTTTGTACAAGTACTCTTTATGTACAAAAACTAAATATAGAAGGTATTTTAAAATTGTGTGAAAAACTTTAAATAGGATTTGCTTTAAGGCCATAACTTTTCTTAGATTGGTAACAGAAAAACAAGTTGCCTACGCTGGGCTGTACCCTCTGCAGTTTGTTGGATGTGATCCTGAAGTCTGGGCTGTTTGAGGCCAGGATCACACGCTTGCTTATCAATCACTGTCGTGGGTCCTTGTCTGGATGCCCGTGCGCCCCACCTTCGGATGCCATTATGTAGTGGGTCCACCTTGGACATATCCTTTCCACCTGGAAACCATTAATATTTTAACCAAGAACTTTCAGACACAAAGGGAGAGTTTAACAAACCCACCAACGAATCCTGCAGGCAATGAAACAACTGACTCCATTTGGGGGGAAAAAAGGCACCAAGACATTTTAATTTACTCCCCACACCACATGAGATACAGACACAGACCCACAGAGTTTCATCACACTGCTCCTACATTGAACTGAGATAAAGTGTCCAGAACATCTTCATTTGAAATGGCAACAGTTGTCTGTCTTCTAAACTCTCAGCATCTGTGGCTATTTTAAGAGTCAGTCCCGATCATCATTAATCTCCACAGTTCAGAAATTCTGACAGCCTCTCTGAGCAAGCCAGGATAAATTAGTAGAGCTAGAGAGTTCCCGCACCATTCATTCTTTTTCAAAGCAGTAGCCATCTTCTCTCAGCAGCAATGCCCACCTCTGAACAGTCCAAGGCGGAGAAGAAGGCAGAAGTTGCCAGTGGGGGAAGGTGGGGCGGGGGCACAGAAACCTTTCAAACCCACAGCTGTCTGCAGAAAACACATACATTCGATGTAGGGACTCTGCTCAGCTTTTAAAGCAGAGCAATCACACTGAGGAATGGCTGGAATCTTTATTAGGATCATGCTGTACTACCATGAATTAAAATCTCACTGACTGCACAGCTCAGGTTGCTCAGAGGTAAACGCTGTGCTTTCAAGTGGACAGAAACTTGATCAAGAACATCTTGGGGAGCGAAGTTTCACTAGTTTGAATAACATTCGTAAGTACAAGTGACTGTTCAGTTTTTAAACTGTATTCTGTAAAACTTGCATTGGGATACTGAAGGTAGCAGTGTTCTTCAGATGAAAAGCAGTGCAGAGAAACAATTGCCTGTGTCTTAGTCTCCATTAAGATGGAGAAGAGGTTTGGAGTAACATCTCTGTATGGTAGATTGGCAGTTGTTCCGCTGTTCTTGATCCATTTAATTGTAAAGGAGACAATGAAGCTATCCTCCACCTGCCATATACTTCAGTTGGTGGGTTTGCTAGAGAAGTTTAGGAAACGGGTGATTAGAGAGTTCATAAAAACATAACAAAAATTTATTTAGGCAGATTTTTTCCTTACTGATTGGTTACAGTAAAATTGCCGTCTTGTTTCATTTTTGGTGTAAGCATTAGCTGGAAGAATAAGGCCAGTGAAATTTCATGTTTCTTCAAAACCTCACTTTCAAATAGTGCTCATGGATTGTTTGTTGGTCTGCTATGAGGCTTTTCAACAGCAACACTGTTGTTGGAATGTTATTTATCCAGTCCATTTTCCAGCCAGCACAAGAAGATTGTGTTAGATTTCCTGGTGTCCTGCCTTAGGCTCAATGATCCGTTGCCTCAGCCTTCCCACACATAACATTTGTTGCTGAGGTGTGTATGTGTGTGAGATGCAGCCAGTGCTGCAGTCTTCCTGTTTCTTCAGGAGGAAAGATTTTCTAGCTGGTCATGCCCAGTGGGTGAAGCGCCACGCATCTCTGGAGCAGTAGTTCTGTTACAGCTCAGCTAAGTCTCGTGACGCTGTAGAACAGGAGAGAGGAAATGCTTCTTGCAACTGATTTAATAGGAAGAGAAAAATTTTTAGATGGATTCACTTCTCACAAAGACGTAGTCAATGTTTTATTTTCAAGAGAAAATTCTCCATAAAGTTTGGTTTCTTGCACATAAACGTATATGATAAATGGTGTCAGAATGTGGTAGGATTGTTTGCTGAGGTTTTCTGTGGTGAGCATGAGCCTTTTGAGCTATCTCCCCGAATGCTGTTTTGTCGAGGTTTCTGGGTGATTGGGGGTTTCCCTGAATGGGAAAGCTCAGGGTAGAAGAGAAGGCAGCTGCTGAGGTTTGGGTACTCTTGCGGGAGAAGACAGGCAAATACCCCGGAGGGTGAGGACCCGGCGCTCTTTAAAGGAGGCAAAACCAGAAGTTGCACTCAGACCTCACGCAGCAGCGAGAGCACTAACTGCTTCAGCTGCTTTAGCCGCTTCAGCTGCCAGGGGGCAAAAAAAATGGTAACAACGTGGCAGAAGAGGAGGACCAGGCTTCGGTCACCACTGCACATGGATGTGGGAACTCAAACAGAGGTCTCCCAACAAGATGAGGCTATGCAGGTGACAGGCCGCCAAGAATGTAGCGCTCTTTTAAGTTTTCCTGGCTGCGTGAAGCGTGAGCGGGTAGATTACGTGCTTAACCAGGTGGCACAGTTGCAAGATGAATTTGAAAGGCTGAAGGCTGAACTAGAAAGGCTCAGGAGAGTTAGAGAGGCTGAAATAGAGGTAGACTGGTGGAGCCAGGCTCTGCAGTCTGGACAATGGCTAAATAAGAGCCAGATTCGGGGTGGGGGGGTCTGTATCCTGTAGTTCTCAGGTGGAGGACAGAAGCCCAAGTAGAAGGGGTGAATGGAGCCACGTGCAGGGCCATGGCAGAAGATGAGTACGACCATCCATTTTGGGGTGAGGACACAGGCCAGAATAGAAGGATTCAGTCCATTAATGCCTGGCCACGAGACTGGTGTTGCAGGCAGGGCTTTGGGTTTTTTGAGAATGACTGGTTCTATAAGGCAGCAGATCTGGCAGGTTCACATGGGAGGGGTTTATCTCAGAGGGGGAAAAGGGTTCCGGGGCAGGAGTTGGCAGGACTCATTCAGACGACTTCAAACAAGATTTGAGGGTGGGGTGAGATAGTTGATGGGTGCGCACCAGTGGGACAGAGCTCTGGTCTTAATGAAAACCAAGTGGCCTCTCTTGCCGTCCTAGGGGGAAATCAGAGCGCTCAGCTCGCTCCCTGAAATGCCTGCACACCAATGCACGCAGCGTGGGGATGAGCAGGAGGAGTTAGAAATCTGTGTCCAGTCAGGTGATTATAATCTGGTGGCAATTACAGAGACCTGGTGGGACAGCTCGCATGGCTGGAATGTGGTCATGGACAGCTATGTCCTCTTCAGGAGGGACAGGTCAGCAAGGTGGGGTGGAGGAGTTTCTATGTGAGAGAGCAGTTGGAATGTATTGAGTTCTGTCCAGGGGCAGATGAAGAGAGAGTTGAGAGTTTGTGGGTGTGTATTTCTGTTCCTCTTAGGTTAATTCCAGATTGCCAGGAGTTTGGTGATAGCGTTTTTTTAAGTACTTGTTAATGAAAACCGAATGAGGAGAAACCTATTGAGAGCTGAACTCATCCCCCAGAACAGCAGCAGTGGTAGCTTACGTGCTGCAGTCCCTGTGTACTGCTGTTGTAAGGGGGATGAAGGAGGGACGCGATAAAGACAACTTTTAGTTCCTCAAATTGTGTTGCATGTGGAGAAAAGACTTCCGAGTTCCAATATAGCCAATAAATTGAAACCTTTCCATACTGTCTTTTGAGAAACACATCCAACATGCTTGAGAAGAGGGAAGCACTTGTTCAGCACTCTAGCTGTTAGAAAGCTGCAGAGCTTGTGATGGGTGACTGCTGTAACCATGGTGTGTTTTCTGTCCTGCAGGCACACATATCATTCCATCTCAGCACCTCCTGTTTGCCCTCAGAAAAACGCAGCTGATGCGAAACTCCAGACAGCCCCCGTGTCCGTACAGAGCTCCGATGCGGTCGTGATCCACCCTGGTGCTATGCTTGCAATGCTGGACCTTCTGGCCTCTGTTGGATCAGCAACACATCCAGAGGTAGGGCAAAAATCATTCTGATGTCTTAAGCTTTGAGATGACTTGGAAAAGGGATGGCTGTGGGAAGCGGGAAAACTGGTGATGTCCTCTCATTTTGTGCTGAGAAGTTGGTATGCTTCACAGACCTGAGTAAGTGGTAACACAGAGGTCTGATAGGAATTGTTCTGTTTCATAGGCTTTTTTTGTCTGTCTTTTTTCAAAATCCTGGCAACAAGGTAAATTCAAGGAGTTGTCTGAGGTGGCCATCTGCTAAGCTTCCAAGCACTGTGATCATTTCATGTTTTTCCTCACGTATCCAGTGTTAGTGCTTAGTTCAAGGATGATATGGGCTTAGGTGTGATAGCTTGGTGTAATGTCCTGTTTGAAGTAGAATCACAGAATCATCGAGGTTGGAAAAGGCCCTTGAGATTATCAAGTCCTACCACTAACCCTACTCAACCAAGTTCACCCCTAAACCAGATCCCCCAATACCACTCTAAATAACCTTCACATGCTCCCAGGAGTGGTGACTCAGGCTCCTCCCAGGGCAGCCTGGTCCAATGTCTGACTACCCTTTCTGTGAAAAAATTGTTCCTAATGTGCAGCCTAACCCTCCCCTGGTGCAACTTGAGGCCCGTCCCTCTTGTTCTATCACTAATGACCTGTGAGAAGAGACCGGCACCCATCTCTCTACAGTGTCCCTTCAGGTAGTTGTAGAGAGTGATGAGGTCTTCCCTCAGTCTGGCCTTGAGCACTTCCAGGGCTGGAGCAGCTACAGCCTCCCTGGGCATGGTATCTTTATCAGTGATGTGGTTTAGAGGTAGACTACGCAGTGGAGATTTAGGGGTGGACTCCGTGATCTTCAAGGAGAGGAGTTTACCAACCGAAATGATTCTGTGGTTCTACGGCAAGTTTCTAGGAATAGCTTAGCAGTCACAAAAATAGAAGTTCTTGGTCTACTGAGCACGTAAAACTTCTAAAGTGACTCAGTTCTGCTGCTGGAAAGCAGAAAAGGAAATGAACCATCCCTACCTAAATTGTTTTTCTTTATGGTGGTCACGGTAATCCTTCCCATAACTTGCCCCTTTCCATAAGGAGATAGAAGCACTGGTTCACACACGTGCCTGCACCCACCAGCATACACGCACGCACGCACGCACGCACACACGTGTTCAAGTACGGAGCCTTTGGTACATTCACTGCTTTCCACTGTTACACTTAAGGACTGATTTTGTATCTGCCTTCACAGTCTGCATCTTCTCAAGTCGCACAATCTTTTGTTTTTCAGCATGCACTGGATCTCCAGCTGGCAGTGGCCAACATCCTCCAGTCTCTGGTACATACGGAGAGGAACCAGCAAGTCATGTGTGAAGCTGGCTTGCACGCACGCCTTCTACAACGATGCAGTGCTGCTCTGTCTGACGAGGACCACTTGCTGCATCCACCCCTCCAAAGGATGTTTGAAAGGCTGGCTTCCCAGGCGCTGCAGCCGATGGTGTTGAGGTCAGAAAGAGAGCACTGAAGCCCAGCTGAGCTGAGCCCTGCTGCCTGTGCATTTGCTGCCTGGCTGGGAGTGACTCGTGCTGGTAGAGAGCATGAGTGACCTTGTGTGGCAGTGACTGCACAGCATCCCATTTTATTTCTCATCAGATAGACTGCCCTGCTTCTGTTACTCAGCATGTAACCTTGGAGATGTTGGGAACTGGAGAGCAGGGGAAGAGGGAGAAGTGTGGAGTGAGGAAATGTGTTGAGTATTTTTCACAGAGATTGTGTTGAAGTGGCTTCTCTCGTGCAAATCTTGAGAGGCTACCAAAACTGTCCTGGCTAGGTCCTCAAGAGTAATGGATTCCTGGGCTCTCCTTGGCAATGTTAAATACCTCAAACTGGAAAAGCTTAGGCTAGTAGTTTTATTTAGGACTTCCAATTGTGTGAAGGAAATGCAGGAACGAGGTACATGAGGTGTCTGGAAATGTCTGGGGATCAGTAGCTTTAAAAGCTGATCTTTTGCATAGTGGTGCAGGTAGGTTTGTTCCTTTGTGCTAGTACTAGAAAACCAAGCTGGAGAACTTCAGGAGCATGTTTTGAACCTTTTGCTCAATACCCCGGAGGTTGTACAATGCGTACAAGATTGCAGAGTGACCTTCTTGCAGCATTTCAATACAAAAAAGAGACTTACAAGAACGATGGAGACGTTTTACCAAGGCCTGTAGTGACAGGCCTGGGAAGAGTTTTAGACTGAAAGAGGCTGCATGTAGATGGGACCTAAGGAAGACACGGTGTTTTTGCAGTGAGGGTGGTGAGGCGCTGGAAGAGGTTTCCCGAAGCAGCTGTGAATTCCCTGTTGTTGCAAGTGTTCCATGTCAGGTTGGATAGGACTTGGTGTGCAGCCCATTACAGTGAAAAGATACCCCAACCCACAGAAGAGCAGTTGGCGTAGATGATCTTTAAAGCTTCCTTCCAACCTTTAATTCTGTGATCTCAGCTGGAATAAGGTGCTCCGTTGTGTTATCTCCTTTGAATTGCTAACTGGCTGAGCTGCAGCTGGGAGAGCTGCTTGGTTCCCTTCAGGGACATGTGAACATGCAGAAATAGTTGTTCAAGGAGCAGGTTTGTGTTGCAGGGACTGAAGCATCCCTAAGCAGAAGTACCTTCCTAGCTGCTGATAGAGATCCTGTAGTTATCTAAAGGTTGAGATGCTGATAGCTGTGTAGCAATCCTGCAGCCAAAGAGGGGACGCAGCTCAAACAAAGCTGAGGTCACTCTCTCAGTTCAGCTTGTGTTCTGCGTTTCCAAACACATTCAGCTTGCTGAATGTCCATCAGTGAGCATCCAGATGTTTCCTGAGAGGATGCAGCAGCCTCCTGCCAATTAATTCTCTTAATTTGGAATTAAGAGAAAGGACCTGGGATCTTAGTCAGCACAGTTTGATGAGTTAAAAAAAATCAGTTTGGAGAGCATGTGTTCAAAACTTCAAACAGTTTTGAATGGATCAAATGTGTTTCTTGTAATTATGAGTTAAGTTTATTCATTTTCTTAGTCCAAAGTTGATTGTTACTGTCTTTTTTCAAAATGCTTTTAAATTTGGTGGCATTTCAGGCAAATAAATAGACGTAATAATTTGTAATTTTTTTTCTCTTTCTTAGGGAATTTTTACGCTTGGGAAATCCTTTGAATTGCGGAGCTTGGGACAAAAAGTTGTTGAAACAGTATCGAGTGCACAAACCCAGCTCACTGAGTTTTGAACCAGAAATGAGAAGTAGGTGATGAAGTGCTAGAAACTTGCATGAAGAACGTTTCACAGACAGTCTCTATTTTGCAGATAAACATCTGTAAAAAACTCCCTTTGCCCTATCATCTCATGAATGTGAAAGCAACAAAACCATTTGGCTGGAGAAGGTTCCAAAAGCACAGGGAATGTAGTACTTGTGTATATGTCTTGTGAAGTAATTGTAGCTGCTAGGAATAATACTTATTGAACATGAGAGTAGTTTCAGGCATTAGTAGATTCTGAGCTTGAAGTTATTTAACAGTAAGAGGAAACTGTTTTTCTCGTATTCTCACGAGCACATCACATGTCATTAAATCTCTGTAGGGTCTCTTGTGGGTTCCTTAAGGTGTCAGAGTACCTAGAATCCCTGCACTTAAACATTACTCTGTTTCTTTCAGCTGGACTCAAGAACCTGACATAATGAGTAATGAGAGAGAAATTTTAAACCCCCCCAAAAAAACAAAACACAATTTACCTAATCTGGTAGAATCTCTATTTCATAGGTTTCTCTTTCAAAGAGGTTGAACACCCACTGGTAATTATTCAAAGTTCAGTGGTGCCTTTTGAACCGTGCGGTTTTGGGTGGTAAATGTAGATGATGGTTTCACGGTTGCTTGTTTTCAATATGTTTACTTTCCCAGAATACTACAATTGGAAGTCTTTAGTAGGATGTGGAAAGCAAGTGTTGAATTATAATTGCATAGTAACTTAAAATTTGCAAGAAAAAGGACAGTAATATCAGATTAAAAAAAAAATGGGGTGGTGCAGAGGGGAGGGACATGACAGCAACTCAGTTCAGTGTTAGCCCTGGAAAGAATCCCGTGGGAGGGTACTCGCATGCATACACACCCCTGTGCAGTGGAAGTGTTCACTGTAGCTTTGTGTGGTGTTTTGTCTTGGAAGATTACCCACCTGACAGAATACTCCAAGTTCTATCTATTCTGATTTTCCACTGTAGCTGCATCTGCTTTCCAGCCTTCTGATGAATCCATCTCGTGAACGGCACTGGATGTCTGTAACCCATGCATTCCTCCGGCCAATCCAAATCTCTCTTCCTTGTTACTGTCCATGAGTTGTAGGATTGGAGAGTAGTGGTTTGTGTTGTGTAGGAGAGTCTCAGTAAATGAGAAATGATTGATGTTTCCAAAGCATATGATACTTAAGGTTTCAACTCAGGGAAGAGAAGGCAAAGCTAGTGTCAGAATATCATCAGTTATGTTAGAATTGCCTAAGCTCGACTTAAGGAACCTTTCTGCTTATTGAGAGTTCTGAGACTTTGTAGCTCAGTTACTGTATCTGAAAAATAAGAAGCAGAGCTTTTCCCCTGTTCAGTCAGGTAACTGAAAGGCACCTGGAACAGAGCAGCTGTGACAGGGACATGACTGGATGGCCTCCTGACTCAGTCTCTTGGCTTTACCCCAGACCTTCTGTGGTATCTTGCCAAAGATGTTCAAGTCACTGCCCCAGATGAACATTTTTATACTGAGTGATACTTCCCAACTTCTAATCTTCTGAGAGGCTGATGGCATTGGAAGCAGTGCTTGAGTGCTCCAGATAAATAACCTGAAAAAGCCTCCCTTTTGCAACACTGTTGTTTCTTGGCTTCTACTGCAGATAGCATGGTTACGTCGATGGAAGGACTGACTTCTGACAGTGTCTTCAGCATGCATGAAGACAGCCACTATCGGATAAGCAAGAGCCTGCTCAAGCCAGCAGAAGGGAGCACAGTACCCCTGACGAGAGTGAAGTGTTTGGTCTCCATGACAACCCCCCACGATATCAGGCTTCATGGATCATCGGTTACGCCGGCGTTCATTGAGTTTGACACGTCTCTTGAGGGGTTTGGGTAAGGTCCTACTATGCTCTCATAGAACAGCGGGCACACTACAACAATTTCATGCTTTCTTCTTTCAAAGAAGTGCTTGTCGTCTTTCATGAACTCTCAGCAAACAAGAAGTGAAGTCCTGAAAGAAAAGAGTGCTCGGAACCACACTCTGTCATCCACTAACGCCTCGTAACCAAATGCGTGCTTGCCTTATGTGAAGACAGAAATAAGTCTGTACCTGAGAGTTAGTGTCACGCAGAATCAGTGGGATTAGAAAGGACCTTAAGATCATCAAGTCCAGCCTTCAGCCCTACACCACCATGACCACTAATCCATTTCTTGAAATGCCACATTCAGCTGTTTTTTTGGAACCCCTCCAGGGATGGTGACTCCACAACCTCCTTGGGCAGCCTGTTCCAGTGCATCACCACTCCTTCTAGGAAGAAGTTTTTCCTAAAATCCAATCTGAACCTCCTCGGCACAACTTCACCCCGCTTCCTCTTGTCCTATCACTAGTCACTAGGTAGAAGAGGACAACACCTGCCTCACTCCAACCTTCAAGTAGTTGTAGAGAGCAATGAGGTCTCCCTGCAGTCTCTTCTTCTCCAGGCTTAACAGTCCCAGCTCCCTCAGCCTCTTTTCACAAGACTTATTGTCTAGGTCACTAGTCTTTCTGGTTGCCCTTCTCTGTACCCTCTCCAATATGTTGATGGTATTCTTCCAGTTCTGGATTTCACATACCTTTCAAAACTAAGCTGACATACCCTTGCAGAAATGCATTTGTTGCTAGGATCTAGTTGTGACATTTGGATGGCCCAGATGCTCTGAAACTCACTTCAAATTGCTGAAAAACTTGGAAATATGGAAGTGGTTGAATTGGAAATACAAGTAAAATAGAGCAGGCAGCTATAAGTTGGATGCTAGGAAGTCCTTCCTCATGGGAAGGGTGATCAGAGCCTGGACTGGACTGCCCAGGGCAGTGGTGGAGTCCCCATCCCTGGAGGTGTTGAAGGACAGCCTGGCTGTGGCCCTTAGTGCCTTGGTCTGGCTGATGGTAGTGATGTTGGGTCCTGGGCTGGGCTGGATGAGCTCAGAGGGCTTTTCAGCTTCAGTTATTCTGGGATTCTCTGTGTTTCTATGATGAGTCCAAATAACTTGTTTCTAACAGGAGGTGTAGCCTGAATATAATGCTGAACTATTTTGCTTCTTGCAGCAGGCAGCATCACCTTTGCTTCCTGTATTTCTCTAACTAAATACCTTCTGGATGAGGTACCTTGTGAGAATAATGTGGTATGGTTTAACCTGACTGTTCAGAAGATGAAAATATACTATTCTCAGCATCTCTGAGAAAAAAATGTTTTATCTTTTTGATGGTAAAAACGGACTGGAAAAAACTCAAACTACTCCTTTTGCTCTATACTATGAAGTAAATACCTCAAAAATTACTCCCAAAACTCAGAGCCATAGTAAAAGGGAAAGGTATTCCTTCAGTGCCTGTGGACTAGTCCATAGGTGAAGGCTTGCAATTAGGCTGAGAGGCAATGTTTCATAGAGGACAGTGTTGTGAGGCACCTGCAAGGCAGGCAGTTGTGAGTAAGAAATAATTTGTCAATAAATCTCCTAAAGTGTGGTTAAGAGCTTCAAAACCCTTACTAAGTTGCTCAAGGTGGTGTTGGTAACATGTCCAAAAGTAGTCCACAATACGCAGCTGTAATTTCAACAAGTCACCTAAAAAGGCTGCTGTAATAATAATCAAAAAAAACCTAGAAATTTTTGGTCTGTTTTGAGGTGCCTGGGTGTCTGATGAGCTCAACAGTCAGTAGACTTAATCAGATTGCCTGCTGAGAGAGAATGTGCTTGTAACCTCGTCGGCTGTGGGGAATTTACCCAGAGAAGAACATTTTTGAGAAGGAGGAAGAGGTATATAATGAGAACTGGCATCAAAAGGAAGATGGTAGTGACCAGAGTCATGGGCTGCTGTTGCTTTCAAGATGGTTGATCAAGTGTAGCTTACATCAGAACAAAGTAACTCCCAGCTGTGTCTGGTAACTTAGCTACAGTGCTTAAACCAGCCTGGTCGAGTGTAAGTGTCACCACAGTGATCGTCTTTCAGCAAGCAAAAGAGCTTTCATTTTGCCTTCACTAGGCCAGCTATACAAGCTGGAAGCTGAACTCCTTCGTGGAATCACTGCACCTCAGATGAGCTGGTCACTGACCCTGGCTGGGCTCTTCAAGTCTGTCAGTACTACAGGAGGTTCTCCTTCTATCTGGTTCCATTGTGCCTGCGGTGTTGGTGCCTTCTGTAAGCACCACAGGTAGCTAGTTTGGTGAAACACTGCTACTGTGAGAGCAAACGTACTTAAAATAAGAACACTGGAGTATGCGATTGCCAGGGCCTCTGAATATTTAGCTAATCCAGTCTCTTTGTGAGTCCAGAATATTGTGAAGGCTGCAGGCAGTTCTGGCTGCCCACAAGGAAGCACCTTAGTTCTGGAGCTGTGTGGGGGTGAGTCTCTGCGCCCTCGCAGCAGAGACACGTGCTCTGGCTATAATTCAGCCACACCCAGAGCAATCTTGCTGATCCGTTTCCACTGTTCAGGTGAAGAAGTGGTGTGTGAGGCTGTATTTTGTTCCTCCTGAGCTCTCGTTACACTGACTTTCATGAACTCTGGTGTGTTACTGGTCTCTTTAACAGGTGCCTGTTCCTGCCCAGTCTGGCTCCCCATAATGCACCTACCAATAATGCTGTCACAACAGGACTCGTTGACGGCGCAGTGGTCAGTGGAATCGGAACTGGTAAGTACTCAAGTATGACTGTTAGCAGTGACAAGGTGTTTAATTCCCTCCTATTTCTTTGTTAGCCAGGAAGCACTGGTGTGGTGTGGGACATTGCCCACTCACGTGAGTGCTTGATCCTTTTGCTGAAGGGCTTGTGTTTGGAATTGTAATCAACACAAACATACGAGTGAAGAACCGGGATGCATTAAGAACAAATTGAGGCACCAGTGTGAAGAGCATAGGCAACATGGAATGAACTGTAAAGCTGAAATGGAAAAACTGGGGGGGGGGATGTCTCCCTCTCTGCAACTCCCTGAAGGGAGATTGTAGTCAGGTGGAGGTTGGGCTCTTCTCCCAGGCAGCTAGCAACAGGATGAGAGAGCAGGGCTTGAAGCTCCCAGAGGAGGTGGAGGTTGGATGTGAGGAAGCCCTTCCTCATGGAAAGAGGGATCATACCCTAGAACGAACTGCCCAGGGCGGTGGTGGAGTCCCCATCCCTGGAGGTGGTGAGGGACAGGCTGGCTGTGGCCCTTAGTGCCCTGGCGTGGCCGCTGTGGTGATGTTAGCCCCTGGACTGGGCTGGATGAGCTCAGAGGGCTTTTCAGCCTCAATCATTCTGTGAACTGTGGCCTTTTTCTGCTGGATGCTTGACTGAATTTACTACAGGTGTAGTTCCACACGTCACCACAGAAATCACATCTGAGTGGTTTGCTGTCCTAGAATCATAGACCTGTTCACACTACAGGAACCTGGTCTGCAGTGGCTTTATTTGAACATGATCACTTAGTTTTTCAACTTAATACCTTTCTTAACAAAGTTGAAGGTTTACCAAGGTAAGATGGAATTAATGTTAGACAGAACTTGAAGTATTTCAGATCTTTGTTCTGTGGGAGCACCCCAGGAGATGGAGTCAGGGGTGTGTGGTGGAAAGATCCTTGAGCAAAGGTTTCTTGAGCAAGTCATAGCTGTGGGAGAAGCATCTCATGGTGATACTAGCAGTTTTGGAGAGCCCGACCCATGTAGACCTCTTTTTGTCTAGGGAACTGAAACTGTTGTTCTGAAGAAGCAGAGCTTCAGGGTTGATTTTTGTTTTCAGAATAGCCTGCAGGGACTAGTGTGCAGTTTTTGCTTTACTTTGTTTTACAAGAGCCCCTCAGAGCTAGCTTTGTGTGACTTTTCCTCCAAGCTTCAGTCAGAAAAAAAAGACGTCACGCTGATGTCACGGAGGGAAAAGTTTGTGAAAGTAGAGCTGGTATCAGCTGAGGAGAACAAGAACAGATGCAAACCCTGCTTGCGGCTACTGCTACGTAACAAGCTTTCGTTCTTGCTTTTAGGTGAAAGACTATTCCCGCCGCCATCTGGTTTAAGCTACTCCACTTGGTTTTGTATCGAACACTTCAGCACACCTCCTAATAACCATCCCGTGAGACTTCTTACTGTGGTGCGACGTGCAAACTCCTCGGAGCAGCACTACGTGTGCCTCGCCGTTGTCCTCTCTGCAAAAGACCGCTCCCTGATTGTTTCGACTAAAGAGGAGTTGCTTCAAAATTATGGTAGGAGCTGTGTTCTCTCATTGCTAGTCCTGACAATATTGTGCCCCGGCAAGTTTATTTGAACCCCAGTATCTAGAAGAAATGTGTGTGATGGAGCTGTGATTGCAACTTCATCAGCCCCTAATGGCTGTTGCTGATGGAAAAATGTAAACTTTCATGTCAAAATGAAGGAGCTAATTTTATGATTTAGATTCAGTATCTGCATATAACGATTTGTTTTGTTTTTGGTCAAAGCCCTAAGTATTACCTGGCCTTGAAGGAGGATCATTGGTTTTGGAAGCTTTTTGCCTTTTCTGCATCTTGTATCATGCATTTTAGGTATCTCTTCAGGTGCAAGCAATAACTGTCTGCTTTGGAGAAGTTTGGCTGCAGTAAATGAAGAGGTTACAGAGCTTTTCAATCGATAGTTGCAATGTTGGAGGCTTTAAAGGCAATCCATCGTTCACTTCGTGTTTTAATGCTGTAATCATGTTTCAGGAAGAGTTTGTAGCTCCATTCAGTATCTGTGCAGCAAAGATCTAAATGAACCTTCTAAGGCTACTAACTTGTTAGAAAGCTGTTGGTGAGGTCAGGAGCATCAGTCTTAGTCACCTCTTGTCTCCTGCCTTTTTCTCTCCCAGAGCCTCCAAATGGTTGGTTCTGACGGGCAGTTTATGCCCCAGGGCTGTGGAGGAGCTGCAAGACAGCCTTCTGCAAATATTTCCTGCTTAGCTCTTAGCCAGACTAACAGACTGGATTATAGGTGTCTCTCAAAAATCTGGTCCTGCTCCTTGTTCAATAGGAGACACTAACAGAGAATGAATGCAGTTGTTGTTATTGAAACGAACGATGGTGAAACAGACTGTCAGACTCTTTTCATTACATGTTGACATTCCTTCACGCTACTAACTGCAGTAGTTTCTCTTAGTAGAAGTCAAGTTCAAAGACTACAATTTGAGAGCCAAGACCTATTGTATAAGGAAGAAAGTAAACTTTCAAATTACAGAGTTCTCAACAATGATTCTTTCTCAGGAGGCTGAATTCTTAGAGCGAATTAAAGAAGCTTATCTTCATATTAATGGCTTTACCTGCACTGGAACTATAGATCAGACATTTTCAGTTTGTAAGCCCCTTGTATGACTCTTTAAGAGGAGATTGGGTTGGAAGAGGCTGTGTCAGAGAAGATCCAGAGGTCTCTGGTTGAACGGGACTCTGCTTTACTGGAGTGCCACTGTGTCGTAGCTAAGGCAGAGCTGGTGGTGTACTGCAAAGCTCTGAGCAGGCACAGCACCTGGGGAACTGGGATGGCAGACTGAGTGCTGATGGTCAGTTCTAAGAATAAATGCTTTAAGGATCCTTCTTTGGAGCAAACTTTGTGCTCAGAGGTCTTTGGCTGAGAAAAAGGACTTGAGATTAGTTTTGTATCTGAAAAGTGCTCTGCTGTTAGTGTTTTCCTCGTGAGTGTTCCCCCTGCGCAGGTGGCTGTTGAGGTAAGAGGATTAATGGTTTCCATCAATACAAAGGAATGGCAAGAGATCAGAAATGCCCTTGTTTTCTGCTGAAGCATTCTCTGCTGGAGGATTCTTAAGCTTTATCTCTGTTTTGGGGCAGGGGCAGGATGGGGAATGAGGGATGGGGGGCTGTCTTTCAAGTAGAGCGTGAGTTGTGCTTTGTGATGGAGAAGTGATTGCAGTTGCAAACCTGATCACATCCTCTGGTGTGAAGTCAAAGGATGCCTTTGAGAGAAATTCAAAATCTGTGTGCTGACAATTAGAGTGTATTTCAACATTCATAATGGAAGTCATCACCCGTCAGTGAAGTAAGGCCTGGGAAATCCAGCAAACTGGATGTGCACAAATCCATGGGCCCAGACGGGATGCACCCGCGTGTGCTAAGGGAGATGGCGGAAGTCATTGCTAGGCCACTCTCCATCGTCTTTGCTAGGTGCTGGGGAACGGGAGAGGTGCCTAGGGACTGGAAAATAGCAAATGTTACCCCAATCTTTAAAAAGGGAAAGAAGGAAGACCCAGGTAACTATAGACCGGTCAGCCTCACCTCCATCCCAGGAAAGATGATGGAACAATTTGTACTAGAGGCTGTTTCCGGGCACATCAAGGACAGGAGGGTCATTAGGGACAGTCACAAAAGGGAAGTCATGCTTGACCAACCTGATAGCCTTTTATGAGGGTGTAACCAGGTGGATGGATAATGGCAGAGCCGTGGATGTCATCTATCTTGGCTTAAGAAAGGCTTTTGACACGGTCTCTCACAGCATCCTCGCAGCCAAACTGAGGCAGTGTGGCCT
>VXBP01004147.1:276965-310269 GCA_013400115.1 Rhinopomastus cyanomelas
TCTACTCTGCCCTGGTGAGACCACACCTGGAGTATTGTGTCCAGTTCTGGGCTCCTCAGTACAAGAGGGATGTGGAGCTGCTGGAGAGAGTTCAGCGTAGGGCAACAAAGATGATGAGAGAGGTGGAACACCTCCCTTATGAGGAGAGGTTGAGGGAGCTGGGTCTCTTTAGCTTGGAGAAGAGGAGACTGAGGGGTGACCTCATTAATGTCTACAAATATTTGAGGGGTGGGTGTCAGGAGGATGGCACTGGCCTGTTCTCAGTGTCATGTAGTGATAGGACGAGGGACAATGGTTGTAAGCTGGAACATAGGAGGTTCCACATCAACCTGAGAAGGAACTTCTTCACGGTGAGAGTGACAGAGCACTGGAACAGGCTGCCCAGGGGGGTTGTGGAGTCTCCTTCTCTGGAGATATTCAAGACCCGACTGGACGGGTTCCTGTGTGACTTGATCTAGGTGATCCTGCTGTTGCAGGCGGATTGGACTGGATGATCTTTCAGGTCCCTTCCAATCCATAGTGATTCTATGATTCTGTGATTCTAAATGCTTGAAGTGTATAGGTGGGTGAATAGAGAGTGGGTGGCCAGCAGCTTGTGATTTGCAGCCCCTGTGGAGACGCAGGGATTGATTACTGTCTCAGGCTGTGTGTCTGGAAGACAGGCATCTGTCTCCTGGTTCTCTTACTGCTGATGTGAGGGTGGCCAGTAGATCTGTGGGGGCAGCTTGCCTCAGTCCAACAGCAGCTGTTGCTGCCTTCAAGTCAGCGGCTTTATGACTCGGTCTCCACTGCTGACACAGTGAGGGAAGGGGCAACTCACTGTGGTTACATGAGTGAAACAGAGTGGGTGAGAGATTGTAAAGTCTTGCTTTTGACTTGGGCAGAAATGTCTCCACCTTGAGCCACTTCAGATCAGCTCTGCAAGAGCAGCAGCTCTACCCAGTACCAGCTGTTCTGAAAAGCAATTTTCCATGGAACTGCAAAAAGGGAAGAAGCAAAGCCACAGTGCTGAGGCATCAGTGACGAGCACCCTGGTGTGTGCCTGGTGTGTCTCACTAGCCAGATGTTGCACATCCAGCTTTTAACAAGGAAAAAACCTCAGGCTTTCAGTCTCGTCTTTGACCTCCCTTAAGCTCCGTGAGTTAGTGTGATTACAGCACAGACACTTTGAACCACAGTTCTTTCGCTGCTGTCTTCTTTTGTGTGCGACCTCACTGTTTAGGCCAGGTAGAGGCAAGCTCATACCAATGTCTGTGGCCAGAAGCTGGGGGCACAAGAAGGGACCTGTGTGGGGAGAGTCCAGGGCCACCCTGTAACAGACATGATGCGTTCCAGCCAGCCCCTGCAGGACACCGCTGAGCCCAGCAGCCAGGGTGGTGATGCCTGGGGAAATGACATGTAAGAGAGGGCAAAATGATCAACAGAGTGAGGCGTGTGAAAGAGACGACTCTGAGGACACACATCTGGGAGAGGAAAGGGGAGTGGCACTCCAGCTGCTAGAGCAGAAATCCCCTTCGGACCCTGGAGGGAACCACACCAGAGCAGGTGTTATGGTCTTTGCAGGAGATGAGAGTGAAGCAGAGAAAAGCATGAGGAGAAAGTCTCTGAAGTGTGGGCATCATTCTCTCTGCAGTGTGAGAAAAGTGGCAAGTTGCTCTGTTGCGTTTGAGCAGAGCACCACAAAAACGACAGAACATCTTTCCATGACTTGCATGGTGGCCTGAGAACATTTGTAACAGCTTGAGCAAACCAGTCATTCCAGTTAAAAAGTGAAAGGAAGGGTGGAATACGGAAAATGTGGTTGTTGAAAGACAAATGTAGTTGTTGAAAGTATCCTGAGAATTTTCCTAGAGAAGAACGAAGGCAAAGGAAGGAGAGCCTTTGCGTTGGTGCTACCAGAAACGTAGTGAAATACCTTGTTTGTGCAGGTATCTAAGGATGTTCAGCCTGTTCAACTGTTACCATTTGCTCAGAATGCTTCCTCAAAAATCTCATCTGATGGACGATGCCCTTGTGTTTGAAAATCTGAAGTCAGTCTTGTTAGTCATATTACTTTATTCATACCTTGTTCATGTTGTTAGTGTTAACTATGTGCTTCCCAAAGAGGTTGCTCTGACTGATTGCTGTTGATGGTTTTCAATAAAGCCCAATGACATTTTCATGCTATTTAAAGCTCCTGCTGCCCTCTGACTGGTACTTTTTGGAGCGCTGCTGCCGCTGCCGCCGTCTAACTGGTACTTTTCCTTTAGCTGACGACTTCATTGAGGAATCATCATTTTACGAAATTCTGCCCTGTTGTGCCCGTTTCCGCTGCGGTGACCTCATTGTGGAGGGCCAGTGGCATCACCTAGTTCTGGTCATGAGCAAAGGCATGCTGAAGAACAGCACGGCTGCACTGTACCTCGATGGACAACTTGTTAACACTGTTAAGGTAAAATACATCTTTAAATCGTGGTTTTTACTGGTTGGAGTGATTTCTCTTTCTCTGTGCGTAGAAGACTGGCGCAAAACCGCGCACAAAACAAGAACGAAACAAAGCAAAGCGCTCTACCCCCTCTAAAAACCGACCGAAGCAGCCACAAATTGAAGAGTGTTGCAGAAGGGCCATCTGCTCACTGCACAGCTCAGAGTCAGCCTGAGTCCTGTGAAGAGAAGGAGATAAATGCTCATGCTCGGGCATGAGCAATACTAGTGCTGAACTGAACACGTTTCATTGAATGTGAGGCAGCTGGGCATGGCTGTGTTGCTGCCTAGGTAAATGAGCAGGACCATGAAAAGCTGAAGAAGCCTTATCCCAGGACCATGTAGCAGATCTAACCTTGAATAACAGGGAGATTAGAGTAATAACAGCTTTGCCAATTTTCAAGTTGTTCCTTTCACAATCCTCCTGCTGCACCAAAACTAGCATCCCGTGGTCAGTGAAAGCAATGAACAGTGTTGTTACTGTAGGTGCTGGTTATTTAGGTAATTACACGCTCTGCAGCAGCACACTGGCCTCAGTCAGAGCCTGCTGGACTCCCTTTTCCTCTCTGCCAGGCAATTCCCAGTTAAAGAGACTGGAGAACCTGAAGCTTCTGCTAGTAGTGGTTCCTACTTTTCAACCATCATGGCTGCTTACAATTTTTTATTTTTGTTTTAACATCAGGCCTTGGAACAGGCTGCCCAGGAGGGGGTTGAGTCTCTGTCCCTGGAGGTGTTTTTAGATGTGGTGCTTAAGAGATCTGGTCTAGTGATGAACTTGGTAGAGTTGGGTTATTGGTTGGACTGGATGATCTCAAAGGTCTTTCTCAACCTGAATGATTCTATGATTCTGTGATTATGACTTGATTGCAGGTGAAATACATTCAGTTGTAAGGGTCAGTGTTTTGTTGTTAGGTGGCAAAAACTGGGAGGCCAAGACCAGAGAGCAGTAAGGAGCACTGTGAACCTGGCCATTAGGTATTCCTGACCTGTAACGATAAGCAAAGAGTATTTGGCATTTGGACGGTGTGGGCCTTAAGAGAGTAACCTGAAGCTGGTTTGGGGTCCAAGTTAGAAACCAAATAGAAATAGAGATAGAAGGAGATAGAAACTGCCTCTAAGGTTGTTGCTGCCATTGTATAGGCCAGTTTTGTACTCATCTGTTTGTTTTATTGCAATCTGAAAATCTTACCAAATTGAGTCGATTGCATTTGTACTTTAGCTCAAATTAGTTGCAACTGCCAAAGTCATGTTTTCACTGCCTGAAAAAGGAGAACCAGCACAAATTTTTGAAATTGTCTCATTGCTTTTACCAAAAAAAGTAATGGCCATTACAAAACACTGTGTTTCTAGAGTTCAGGTACACTCTTGTTCCCTAACTTTTTATGCACAAAACTCTCATGTTCTCATCCTCTTTCCATGTGCATCTTCACCTTTCGAACTTTCTTTTTGCCTTCTGATCTTTGGATTTGCCTTGTGGTTGATGTTCTTCACTGAATTGTGCTGTATGGGGTCAGAATACTGTGCAGTACACTATAGGCATCTGGTATGTTCCCTGGTTTGCAAAATCACAGAGTCACAGAATCATCAGAGTTGGAAAGGATTATCAAGTCCAGCCTTAAGTCCTACACCCCCATAACCACTGAACCATCTCCTGGAGTTCCACATCTAGCCATTTTTTGAATCCTTCCAGGGACATTACATCCACCCCCTCCCTGGGCAGCCTGTTCAAAGGCTTCTCTGCTCTTTCTGGGAAGAGGTTTTTCCTAAAATCCAACCTGAACCTCCCCTGGCACAACTTGACTTCATTTCCTCTTGTCCTATCACTAGTCACTAGGAAGAAAAGCACAACACCTGCCTCACTCCAGCCTCCCTTTAGGTAGAGAGCAATGAGGTCTCTCCTCAGGCTCTTCTTCTCCAGGCTGAACAGTCCCAGCTCCCTCAGCCTCTCCCCATCAGACCTGTTCTCCAGACCCTTAACCAGCCCAGTTGCCCTTCTCTGCCCCCTCTCCAGTCCTTCCTGTACTGTAATGCCCAGGACTGCCTCCAGTACTTGAGGTGTGGCCTCACCAGGGTGGAGTACAGGGACACAATCACTTCCTTGGTACTATTGGCCACACAGTTCCTATTACAAGCCAGGATGCCATTGGCCACCTGGGCACACTGCTGGCTCATTTTCAGTCAGTTGTCAATGAACACCCCCAGGTCTCTCCTGAGTGACCTGCCTTTGTTCTCTCCCAGTACCCATGTTCTCTCAATAACGTCGGTGTGTTTTTCTCCCTTACAGCTGCACTACATTCACAGTAGTCCTAGTGGCTCTGGCTCTGCCAATCCCCCCGTGGTCAGCACTGTTTATGCCTACATTGGCACGCCACCAGCACAGCGGCAGCTCACCTCGCTAGTGTGGCGCTTGGGCCCTACTCACTTCCTGGAGGAAGTTTTGCCTGCCCCGGGCGTTAGCACCATTTATGAACTGGGACCCAATTACGTGGGAAGCTTTCAAGCGGTCTACGTGCCATGTGAGTACGTTTCAAAAGGCAGCTGAGCCTGGGTGTGATTACTGGCAGAGGACACAAGAAGGGAGAGCGCGCGGTAGCACAGACGAGGAACTAGCTGTTCATAAGAAGCAGATTAGTAGCTGCTGTTGAAGAGGAATCCAAATGACTGTATTAACATACTTGTGGTAGTTCTTGTAATGAGATACGATAGAAGTGCTTGTGTTCCTCTCTTCAGTTTTAAACCAGTTAGAAGTGCTTAGAGCTGTCATTGTTTATGCTGTATGTTACAGTAGGAAGTCAAACTGGAAAGGCACTTTAACTTGTCGTTTTCTAACGATAGCACTTCCCGCAACCCTGCAGTGTGTTCTGTGCTTTGAATGCAGCTGTCAAAACCTCATTGTTTATAGGAGATGAATAGGTCTACTGGGGAAAACACAACTCACAAATGGGGAGGCACTCTGTTGCAGAAAAGAGGCCTCAGGCATTTGTTGCAAACAAATATGGGCAGTTCTGTGAAGTTGTTTTCAGTATTCTTGTTTGAAATTGCGGGGAGTGCAACGAAAAATGTGTGAATAACCTTGTCCGTGTCCGTAGCCCCGTTAGTGAATGTTCAGAATGGACTCTTAATTAGCTCCGGTAAGATGCGCTCTCGCTAGCAAGATTTAGCAAGAGTTCTCTGTCTTCCTGTGTGCTTAGCATACCTCCTTGCTGTCAGAAGATGCTCTACCTGGCATTTTAGTGTATTTTCCCCTGAAAGGCATTTGACTGGTTTTGTGTGAAGGTAGAGAGCTAAGTAAGCCAGACCAGCTCCATTGCTGTGAATTTAGTGATTCACATTTAAAACGTAAAGCTCTTGCTGCCTTTCTGCCAAGGGCATACTCATCAGGATGCCCACAAGATGCCCTTAAAAGAAGTCTTCATTTCTGAGCACACTTTTTCAGGCATGAAATTGCATTTCTCCTGCACAAGCTTTGGTCAGTTCCTTGTAGTTCAAGAACAGTCTGCTGCTGTTTCTGTTTGATACCCTTTAAGTCTTGCAAACGCTCCCCAGAGAGCAGTTTGGGAGAAGGAATTCCTCAATGGGCAGAGGCCAAAGGGGTGAGGTTTAACAGGGCCAAGCGCAGGGTCCTCAGCTTTGGCCACAGTAACCCCCTGCAGCTACTGACTGGGGGATGAGTGGCTGGACCATGTCCTGGCAGAGAGGGACCTGGCAGTACTGGGTGACAACTAGCTGAATAGAAGCCAGCAGTGTGCCCAGGTGGCCTGGAAGACCAATGGCATCTTGGCTTGTATCAGCAATAGTGTGGCTAGCAGGACTAGGGACATCATTCTCCCCCTGTACTGGACACTGGGGAGTCCTCCCCTCAAGTTCTGGGGGCAGTTCTGGGCCCCTCACTTCAAGAAAGAGATTGAGGGGCTAGAGCAGGTCCAGAGGAGCAATGAGGCTGGGGAAGGGACTGGAGGGAAAGTCTGATGAGGAGAGGCTGACGAAGCTGGGGATGTTTAGCCTGGAGAAGAACAGACTCAGGGGGAACTGTTTCCCTCTCTACAACTCCGTGACGGGAAGGTTGTAGTCAGGTGGGAGTCAGACTGTTCTCCCAGGCAACTAGTGCCAGCACAAGAGGGCAGGGCTGAAGTTGCCAGGGGAGGGTTAGGCTGGATGTTGGGAAGCTCCTACTCCCAGAAAGGGTGATCAGACCCTGGAATGGACTGTCCAGGGCAGTGGTGGAGTCCCCATCCCTGGAAGTGTTTAAGTAACAGCCTGGCTGTTGCCCTTAGTGCCCTGGTCTGTCTGCTCTGGTAATGTTAGGTCCTGGGATGGGCTAGATGAGCTCAGAGGGCTTTTCCAGCCTCAGTCATTCTGGGATTCTGTGTGTTTGCTGAAATGGAGGAATGTTGTCAGAACATCTGTGTGAGCAGCGGATCCAATGAGAATTTCATTTATGGGGAAACCAAGACTTATGAAACTCTCTCCTAAGTGAGAATTGACAGAAATTTGACCCTTCTCCAACAAATGATGTCAGTTAGCCTCTTGCTTGCTTCTCTTTTAAGTGAAGAGCCCTCATGCTTTTTTAATCTCATTAATGTGTTTCACTGGATGTGGTGGTTCAGGACCACACGTAAACAGAATCTCTGAATGAGAGCACAGATAGAATTTGTGGGACAATGGATAGCTTAGGGAAAATGAAAGAAGTTCATTAAATCTATAAATATATACAGAAAGAAGAAAAAAGTTAAGCAGGTTGGTGCATACAAACCAGAAACTCCGTCACGAATGCCATCACATATTCTGAGAAAAGTACAATGGGAGATTACTGCTGTATTGGTCTTTGGGTTTTTACATTAGAGACCTGAGGAAAGCAGTCAAGCAGAGAGGGGTGCAACCACCCTCTCTTCTTTCATTCTGAGAGATTTATCAGGTCCCCCACAAGTTGCATACCATGGTCTGCTGACGCCGAATCCTTGGCCATTCCAGACTGGCAAAGTCTCCAATTCTTCAGTGTAGCTTGTCTGGCAAAATGTTGATCGGACAGGCCTGACTCCTCAGAGCCTGAACTACATCCCTCAATTCAGGAAACATGCCTTTTAAAAGAACCCAGTCTCTTTTCTTACCACAGGTTTAAGGATTCTCAGGTCCTTCTGCTTCTTTCAGAACAGACAATTCAGCTAAGCATGAAGGAATCCTCGGATGCCTCTCCAGAGGCTTCTTCTCTCCCCAATACTCGAACACCCCCAATTTTTCTCTGCTGCAGAAATGACAGTTTCTCTTCCTGCTGGTCAGTGGCTCAAAGATGGCAGTGACCACATGGCTGGCCACGTGATGAACAAACAGTGGTGACGACTGTATGACCACGTCAGCAGGGGCCCCTGCCTTGCTGCAAACACAGCCGAGAAAGTTTCGTTCCCCTCTTGGGTAGCTCTCTCTTCCTTTATCTCTCCCCTCCTCCTGCTTTGGTTACATGGGAAAGGGGAGTATTTTTTCAGCTCACCACAGGTTGCTGGATGTAGCTCTGGGTCGCTCCATGTGGGGAAAAATTGGCACTTGAAGGTTCTTGCTACACCCACCCACTTTCAGAAGGCAGGCAGGGGAAGGGCTTTTCGTTTGCGCGGCACAGAATCCAGTCCATAGCTCTGCTGGCATCAGGGCCCGCTAGGCCAGAGTCTGCTTCTCAGCCACATGTCAACATTAACGTTAGAGGAAAGCTCCCAGAAAAAAAAAAGGGTGGGCTGTTCAGTCAGCCCTCTCTTAGAGTCTAACTTTTTGCCCACCTCTCCCAGGACAGGTCACTGGACCACTTTCTCTTAAAGCATGAAAGCACAACTCTGTACTGAGGGGTTTTATTTCAGGTGCTGAGTTTTGCCAGTTCCCCAGAGCATTGTCGACAGCTGTCATTTGTAGTGTTTGCAGTGCCTCACAAGAAGCACCCACTTGTGGAGCAGGGATAGAAAATAATTCAAGGAATGGTTGTATATTCTTTTTGATGCTGTTGCAGTTTGAAAATTACTAGAATTTTCAGATGTGCAGAAGTTGTCTTTCATGAAGAACAAAAGAAAAGTTGTTGTGTTGCTTTTAGAGGACCCCTCCCCCACCAGGAACTTGTCGTGGGGCAAGGTGTCACTGTCCCAGGACCTGCCCCAGAAATGCATGTCTAGGTCAGCCTATAAAAAGCAGAGCTGGCTGTTTGCTCTCTCTCCTGGGCTGCGAGCTCTCAGCCGAGCGCTCCCCCCACCACCTGTTCTCGGGATGGTGAGGGGGGCGGGGAATGTGGCTTGGCCGCGGCTTTCCAGTGTCGCTGCTGCAGGAAAAGCAGATGCACAAGTCTGTGCAGCTCACCCCGGCCAAATGCTAGCTGTGACTTTGCCGTGGCTTCCCGTGGCGCCAATTTGCCGTGGTTTGGAGACACACCTATAGCTCTCCCCGGCCCCAGCACCAGCTGTGATTTTTTTGCCGCAGGCTGTCCAGTGGTGCTGCTGCCGCGTGAAATGAGACACTCCAGTTTGGGCAGCTCTCCCCAGCCTGGATCTGATGTGGTTTGCTGCGGTTTTTCAGTGGTCTTGGGAAGACCCTGATTCACACCTCTGTGCCCCAGCTCAGCTCTTCTGCTCTCGGCCTGAGCCTGATGCCGCGCGATCCTGGCCGTGTAGTGGAGAAACAAGATTTTTAGTGCAACCACCCCCTCCCCACAGAGCAGCCCTTCAGCATTTTGGTGAGCTGGGGTACCCTCTCTTCCCCCGGCGCTGAGCCAGGAGGAGAGAAGAGAGGAGAGGGTCTTGGGAATCCTCTCGGTCAACTGCAGAGTATGGGGGGTGGCTCTGTTAATACAGCCATGCAATCGGTCTCCATCTTGGATCCCCCACGTGGGGCTGTGCGACTGCTCGCTGCCATTTTGGAGAGACTGGTCAGCAGGAAGAGAAGCTGTTTGCCATTTTCTGCTGCTGAGGAAGACTGGGGGTGCTTTAAGTTTTGGGGAAGAACTCCTTCGTGCGTAGCTGAAGAAAGGAGAAGGACTTGAGAATCCTTAAATCTTGGATCTGAAAGACAGAAACTGGATTCCTTGTTGGGAATGCATGTCACCCACACCGGGGATGCGTTGTGGGCGTTAAGGGAGAGGATGGTGGCACTCATCTCTGCTTGATTAGCATGCTTTTGTTTTCCAGATCTCTGATGTGACCCAAGGCCCAAACGATAGTGACCTCCCATTGTATTTTCCTCAGCTAGTGTGATGGCATTTGTGACACAGTTTCTAGTTTGATTGCACTAACTTGCTTGGTTTTTTTCCCTTTCTTTTTCTTTTCTTCTTTTCTGTATGCAGCTGTTGAGTTAATAAACTTCTTTCCAGTATCCCTAAGCTGTTCCTTGTCTGGCAAATTTATCCGAGATGTCATCGAGACCTCACTGCAAAGCAGTTCCTTAGTTTCGACCCACTACAGATGCCTGGGCCTTTTGGTCTTTATTCAGTCTTTCCTCTCTTACCATTCTGCAAGGTATTTCTCTTAGCAAAAAATTGTCAGAAGCCTGTTAGATGAACCAAATCCTTCTCTGGTTTTTGGCTACTTTGGTTTTCTTCGAATGGGAAGGGAAGCAAACAGCCCTTAGGCTGTACTCAAGTTGAGTACAAGATTAATAGTGCCTTTCAGAAATTCAGGTGAAGAAGCACCACATCTTTTATTGCTTGGTCAAGCTGCAGGCTGTCATTACAGATTACATTGTAGTCCTTCTTGAAAGGAAATATTTGCTCTGCACTGCCCTTTTACCTTAAGTAGCAGATTTACTCTATGGTTTATGTGTTATCAGCCTACTCTTTAGCACAGTGAGCCAATCTGCAAAGACAGTTACACATCTTGGCTATATGAAAGCCTTTCTTTATGCCTTGTCTGCAATATATGCAAATGCTTCAGATTTTACTCTTGAAACCGAAAAGAAAAACAGTGCTGTTGCTGAAATGAGCCTTGTTTTGTCTTTAAGGCAAAGATTCAAAATCTGAAGGAATCAACCCCTCTCCAGTTTCTTTGGTACCAGAAGAGAAGGTCTCTTTTGGACTCTATGCGCTGTCAGTTTCTTCATTTACAGTGGCTAAAATAAGGAAAGTTTACAACAAGTTGGATAGTAAAGCTATTGCCAAACAGGTACGTTGAAAAAATCAGTTTGTTAACGTTTTCTATTGCTCGGTCCATTGATTAACTTCTTTCAAGGCAATTTGTTTTGGGCAGCCAGAAGCAATAATGTACTCGCCAAAAGAACTGACCATGACGACTTCCGCATTTTTAGAAAAATTAAACATTGGTGGAGGTTGTACTCTGACATTTTATTTGCAGTCTTGGAGTTACTAGTAGCTCTGAATCTTAGCCCCTTCTGGGCACATTTATGGCGTTTTGATATGGGAGGCACTTGTAATACTGTTGCAAACAGGTGAAGACTGTATCATTGACCGAGATTCCTACTGTGGCAGATGGACAGAACTGACAACATAGCTTAGTCCTTCAAATGTGACTCAGCTTTGGAAACCAGAATATTGATGATTTTCTTCAAAATAGTTTAAAAGTGAATTATTTGTTCAAAGGACCGTCTGTGAAAAAAGGCTGAGACAGTTGGGGGTGCTCGGCCTAGAAGAGAGATGGATCTGAGGAAACCTTGTTGCAGCCTTTCAATACGTACAGGTGGAATAGAAGAAGAGCAGAGAGAGACTTTGGACCAGGGTGTGTAGTGACCCCACAAAACGTAATAGTTTAAATATGAAAAAAAAAGTAGATTTGGATTGGACAAAAGAAGGACACTTTTTGAGGAGAGTGGTGAAACACTCAAAGAGACTGCCTAGAGAAGCTGAGAATGCCTCCTTCCTCCAAGTATCCGAGATCAGGTTGAATAGCACTTTGAGCAACCTGATGTAGTGGAAGATGTCCCTGCCTGCGGGAGAGGGATTGGTGTACAGGACCTTTAAAGGCCCCTGTCAAATCAAACTGTTCTGTGATCTAGTGGCATTATTTTTAAAGTCAGATTCATCTTCCTTAAACTTTGGAGACTTGAGATTTTTCGTGACTCTAGAGAGTGTCTTCATTTTAGCATAGTTCTGTTTTGTTACAGGCTACTCACTCTTTGTCACAGAAGGAAGAGACACAAGTTCTGCCTTGCATAAAAAACCTCTTTAACCTCTGCTTTTTTTCTTGGGCTTTGTTCTTCAGCTGGCAATTTCTTCTCATGAAAATGCCACTCCTGTGAAACTGCTGCATAACTCAGCGGGGCATTTGAATGGACCAGCACGCTCCATCGGTGCGGCTTTGATAGGGTATTTGGGTGAGTGCTGGAGGACTAGTCAGTTTTAAAATTATTAACTACTTGTCACTAACAACTTAGATCCTGAAGACAAATACTGTAATTGATGAATGTTAATGGATGTTGTAAAATGTATTTCACATTTGTACTTTTTATGGACATACTATATTTTTATGGAAATACTTTTGCCTTTTCCCTTTTATTAACATGGGATGCTTGTTTCAGTTTACATGAATTCTCATGATAAAAATGCATTTAATTACCTGAAGTCCTCTGCTATTTTCCAGTGCTACCTTTCCTTCTGAGGTATTATTGCTTTTCTAGGGATCTCTCTTCAAATTCAAGCAGTGCTTGAATGCTGATTACCTGCATGAATTCACTATGATTTCCTACGAAAACTAGTTTAGATTTGATTTTCATTTCTTTTCTTTGCATACGCTCAGGAGTGAGAACATTTGTCCCCAAGCCTGTGGCCACCACACTGCAGTACATTGGTGGAGCTGCTGCTATTTTGGGACTTGTAGCCATGGCATCAGATGTAGAAGGGCTGTATGCAGCTGTGAAGGCCTTGGTCTGTGTGGTAAAGAGCAATCCACTAGCCAGCAAAGAAATGGAAAGAATCAGGGGTTATCAGGTATGTAAGGAATGTCTTCAAACAAACCAGGCTCATGGACTTTTACTGGCTGTTTCAGCAGTTTGCATGGAAATCCCTTGTTGTGTTGTGATGGCCTGAGTGTCTGCACTGAAGTTCACTGACCTCTTGCCTAACTAGCATAGATGAGCTATTTAGGAAGTTTTGCGAGGACACGGGGGAAAGTTTTATTAAGCACATGTTCAGTAGCTGCTCTACTCAAACTGAGCCTGTGTTTGGCTCAGGAGGAACACAGTGTTGGCATTGAGATGATTCTTCTCTGATGGCTGTGAACCCAGTCCTGCAAGCCTGGTAACGTATGTCTCTCAGCAAGAGAGGAGGGACACATGAAGAAAACCTAACAAGTGAACACCCAGAGTCATCGTTTTAAAGAGGGTGCTGCGTGCTTCCAAGCTGCACTTGTTTATTCTCCATTGGGATGGGGAAAGTGCACTCACTTAGGCTGAAGATTTCACTGACTGACTTGAGATGACCTTCACGTGGCCGATACGTTTCACGTTGCTCACGAAGGACTGCCTTTCTGAAATAGGAAGTTTGGGCTGAGATTTGGGTTTGTAATGCTAATATGGTCACGTCAATCTGTGTCATCCCGCGGAGGCTTTTGAATACCGGGGCTTTACTCTACCCAAACAAATCTAGTCGGTGGCCTCCTTGTATCATAGTCAGCAGATCATCACACCCCATGTGTATTGACATCACCAAAGAGCATGTCTTGAGGGAGATCCGTGGACATCTGCAGTTTTTGAGTAATGTCTCAAGGAGGCTGGAGAAGCTGAGGGTCGTGAGAGTCGCAACAAGTCTGCATCAGGATTCAAGAAACAGTGATGTACATGTGGTGGTTGATTCTTTTCCAACTCAGATTATAAGAGATTAGAGCAGAAGTGAGCACTGAAGGAGCAATGTCAGTGGTCATGCACTGCAAGAAAATGAAAATCAGGCTCTTTGAGGCTTTTGTTGTCATGGCTACTTTTCTTCAGTGCGAGAACAGCTCTAGCTTAAGTCTGACAGGTCTAGGAAACACAACTGTATGTGAACGTATCCCTGGCTGTTTTCAACTAGGACTGACTGCCAGAGAGCTGGTAAGTTGGTATGTGCCTAAACCTCAGGGCCTGGGTACTGTCTGCAGGGTAGGACTGGTGTTTTATCAGCTGGAGCATGTCCTGGATATCCCTTTTCTAATCAACCTTCGTGCCTTTTTCAAGCTTTAAATTCAGAGCATCAACTGTCGGATAGATGATGACCCCACATCAATGGATGGATAGGTGATGGCCTTTTCAAAAGGGGCAGTGATGTTCCATCCGTGCTTCTTTGTGCTTAGACCACACTGCTGTGTGCTCACAGCCGCTAACTCCTTTTGTGTTTACTTGTTCAAGTTGCTGGCGATGCTGTTAAAGAAGAAGCGATCCCTTCTGAACAGCCACATACTCCATCTGACCTTCTCCTTGGTGGGAACTGTGGATAGTGGCCATGAGACATCCATTATTCCAAATTCTGCTGCCTTCCAGGATCTGCTCTGTGATTTTGAGGTACGTAATGCTGCGCAGAAAAGCAGTGATGCTGAGCAGTGCTTTCCAGATTTGGAGAGCATACTGCGCAGCAGCAGGCTGGCTTGGTACCCTGGGAGCTGACTGCTTCCTACCTGTAGCACAGGAAAGCAGCTGGGAAGCGAGCTTATCGATCCTGTCCTGCTGGAGTGGCTTGAGTTGCTGCAGAAGCAGTGGATGGCTAACTCAGGTGGTTCTGCTTTGTGTTGTTGCAGAAGATATGTTTTGTAGTTTCCTGTCCAGCATTTTCTTTTAGCCTGTTTTCTGCTGCAGTGGAGGCATGAAAGACATACTGAGAACAACAGTAAACTTGCAACACAGCACGTAAGGGTAATTTTTTCCTGCATCTCCTGCACAGTTAAGAGTAAGGCATTTAAAAATCTGTGAAATACTTGTGTTGTGTTAAACTAAAGCCAACAGAGAAGTTCAGAAGGAAATACTAATGTAATAGAGGCTGATAAACAACACACAGAGCCTGTAATTTGCTCCTTTGACATTACAGTACCTGACACACACTGAGCAGAAGTATTTTGATTCACATATGTTAAAACAAATAAATAAAAATGCCTAGACATTCTTGGACAACATTTCATTTTCTCTATGTAACAGCTCCTGCTGCTTACTGTAGCCTTGATTTTGTGAAGATCAACTGCCCTTGTTAACTTTGTTTTTTCAAGAGCAGAATGATCTTTAATGCTCCCAACCTCCTACACTTGCAGAGGTCAGCAATACCCTACAATTATGGCACCAAGAAGGAGGAACTAAAAAGGACAGACACAAGCCTCATTTGTTTTAACTCTAGTGGGTTTCTGAAACAGAATAAATTGATCACTCCCCCAGAATTTCCCCTTATGTGGTTTTTTTTTTTTTTGAGACACAATGCTCAAACTAGAAGCAAGTCTGTGTGTGTCTAAACAGAAATTCTTCACTGCTTTTGTAACAAACCTTTCAAATGACAGTAATGCTTCCTTGGTGCTCCCAAAGTTAAGCATAGGCTTAATACAAGGTGCAAGAGGAAATAGTAGTAGTAGAGGTCTTCAGGTCTCTGTGTACTGGAGTATGAACCATAGCCCAGTTCCTTTTGCAGTAAGACATGAATTCTGCTGAAGACTACTGTCATCTTTGTCCCTTGTAAAGGAACCAGCTGAGAGTTTCCCCCCATAGCGTGTAGTCACTCAGACAGCAACTACAGTGTGCGTCTGTCTGGTTGGTTTTTTTCCCTCCTGTGGCCAAGAACAGATGGAGAACAAATATGCTGCAGATACTGGAACAATTTAAAAATAGGCAAGTAATAAGTCTGGGAGCTGCCAATTAAAAACCTTTCCAAAAATGTCACGTTGGTGGGGTTTTGTATTTATTTCTGTGTTCAGAAATCAGAGACCCAGACATGTCACTTCAGTTGTTCTTACTTTTATGCAAAACAGGGAAACTATGAGGTCTCTTCCAACCTTGATAATACTGTGATACTGTGTGAAAAGATTTTGTGCTAGTTGTTGCAGATAATAAGATGAGAAGAAGAGCAAAACCTAGGCAGCTTTTTGTTTCAGGCTGTTTTGTACACCGGCTCACAAGCATTTGTTATTCTTTGCTCAATAGCAAGTCAGTCTGAAGATTTGCAGCTGTAACTATGTGCATTCTGGCTTTTATAATAGGTATTATTTCTCTTGATTGAACAACTCCTGATATTTTTAATAGACAATCTAAATAATTGTAAACACTGTGCAGGAAATGCTGAGTAAAAATAAAAATCATTAAAAATGTAGAGAATACCTCGAGCTGAGTTGTGGCAGAAGATAGGAAGTTAGTTTTACAAAGAGAAAATCCCCAAGCCAAAAAAAACTGAAGACAGCATGTTGCATTAGCCTTATAAACCTCAGTAACTCCTTCGGAGTTTCTTACTGTCTGTTCATACAGCAGTTGCAGCTAGTGTGGAATTCCGTGAATGATTTGGGCATTATATCCTCACAGAGAATGCATTTGCAGCCAATGTGGGTTTTCTTTTGTCTTCACTAGAATAGGTAATACTTTCCTGAAGTTGAGGGATAAACAATGGAGACCATCACAACGAGCTTTTGAGTGTAATGGCCAGACAAATAGTTGTGCAGCCTGACAGCTGTAATGCCTTTTGGTGTGTTAGTGTCAGGTTTTAACGTTCACTTGCATCTGTGTAGATGCCAGATTCTTGTTTGCTTTGTGTTTTAGGTCTGGCTTCACGCACCCTATGAACTCCATCTGTCCTTATTTGAACACTTCATCGAACTTCTTACCGAGTCAAGGTATGAGCTGGTGCCAGTTTGGGATCACAAGATTGAGAAGGACTTAGAGGTGCTCCCATTTTACATCGCCGCTCCCTTTCTTTCTTTCTTCCAGTGAAGCAGCAAAGAACGCGAAGTTAATGAGGGAATTCCAGCTCATCCCAAGACTGCTCTTGACTCTTCGAGATATGTCTCTGTCCCAGCCCACTATTGCTGCCATTAGTAATGTGCTGAGCTTTTTGCTTCAAGGCTTCCCTAGCAGCTATGACTTGCTCAGGTAGCCCACAGCTGGCATTGTTCCCACTTTCCTGTTGTTATTGTGTGGATGATCTGGGTCACCTGCTGTGGAGCAGGTGACATGAAATGCTCATGTACTGATTTTATTCTCTGAACGCTAGACTGACCTAGACAGAGGCCATAATCCTTTTAGTTTGTTACTGTAGATTAATGATTTGTTATTAATAGTTGTCTCTGCGAGTGACTGAACTAGCTCCATGTTGCACAGGCGGAAAGGGATGGTGCTGTATTGCGGCCCCCTTGCTCATGGGAAGCACACTTCTTTTTTCTTAGTCATCACGGGGTCAAAAAATTCTTGAAGGCCATCTGAGTGCTCCTTGTTCTTCTACCTTTCTTTAGCATATGGTGCTCCTTTTGCTGGGGCTTGTTGGTGTCTCCCCGTTCACTTTCTGGAGTCCCAGTGGCTTCAGGGGCCCGTACCTGCAGACTTACCTGTTAAAGACTACAGGCTAACTTGGTTTTTTACTAGTGACTTTAGGTGGAGTTTGTTTTCCTCAAGCTTCTGATGTGAGAATGCTGGTGGATTTGGATGTCTCCCTCTGACCAGGGTGTTGTTTTTGTATTTAAGGTAAATTTTTGGTAGATGACAATGCGTCTGTCATACCAATGATTGATGTTTTTTCTGTGTACATCAAGGTTTGGACAGTTTATATCTTCCACTTTACCCACGTTTGCAGTATGTGAGAAGTTTGTAGTCATGGAAGTAAACAATGAAGAGAAGCTCGACAGTGGTAAGTGATGGTGTGGGCTAGAAACACGGTGACCTCTTCTGCGTTTCAGGCAGCACTGCGTGAGCCCCACAGTGGACACTGAGAATTAGAAGGGACTGCCCAAAGATCCTGTATTTCTGTACCTCTTAGGAATGTACTGCTGCACAGGGACAAGTGAGAGAGACGTTCCTGCTTTATAGTTGGTTTTATCGGTCTGGTTCTCCGGAGAAAAAGGCCATCAGCACGTTCATTGTTGCAGCCCCCCAAGCCTCTCTTGTCCCTTCTGAATGTTTTTCCTTGTGGTGGTCTCAAAGATGATGAAACTTGAACTTTTTACTGTAGAAGAGGGAGTGGGTATTAGAGAGAGATCCAGATGGTGTGCTCACTACAGGCCAGCTGTGCTGGATTTTGTTCCAGGCTAACCACAGCCCCAGCTGCATTTGCCTATGGCTTTGCATGCTGCTCAGGTTGTGATTTTTACATTTTCTTAACATAACATAAAAATCTGGTCTTCCTAACCACCAGGTTCTTGGGGTTTGAAGGACAGGGAGAGCTGGAGGGTGTGTTTGATTGTCTTGTCCCACCAGGAGTTACTAGCTTAACTAATATAGACCCCTCAGTTAGTCTAAGAAGCTGTGATTGATGTTTACTCGTTCTTTACACTGCCCCAGAGCTGTGTGACCCTGACCACAGGGTACCAGGCATTTCTACAGCAAGCTCAGCGCAGCTTCTGCTCGCATACAGAATGTATGAGTAGCCTTTAAAATACTTGAATTCCAAAAGCCTAGTTTTGTCTCTTTTTTCTTTTTTTTACCTTTTTTTACTGTTTAGGAACCGAGGATGATTTTGGAGGACTTGTTTCAGCCAACCTTATTCTACTGCGAAACAGGCTGTTAGATATCCTTCTGAAACTTCTCTATACATCTAAAGAGAAGACAACTGTTAATTTGCAGTAAGTACGGGGAAACTCGAGGTAAAGAAAGGAGACAGTGTTTTATTTCAGAGGGAAGAATTATCCAAACCCCATTCAGTTTGCTCATCGAGTTGTGTGCTTTTGTAGGAACTGTAGAATGTTTTAGGCAGATGTCACTGAATCATCTTTGGGAGGGCTAGCAGAATGCAGCGCATGCTTATTAAGTTGTATGCTGTCAGTCTTGGTAAGAAGAATGGCAGCATTGACCAGATGCTGGTGTAACTAACACATCTTTTATTGCTTTAACTGGTTTTGGTTTCACATTTTTAAAAAGAAAATGTAAAACTGTGATTAACTTGTTCTTCACATTGGGAACAAACAGGTAAATATCAGCAGAAGAGGAAAGTACGTAGCTGATTTGAGAAGAGGTGGTTTGCTTCATTTTGTTACTTCATTGGAGAAAAAGAGGACCTATAAAATTTCTAATTTTAAAACTGTGAGAGGTAGAAGATGCAGTGAGGGCACTGCTTGAATATTTGGTTTTTTATAAGTTGTGTTGTCTGGAGAGTGAAAAATTCAATCTGCTCTCCTCACTTCCTTATTGGTGCTGCTTTCTCCTTACTTTATGTGTGTCTGAAAAGAAAATAGTCTGTCAAAAGAGGTGTGGTTTTAGAGAAATTAGATGGTCAGCTTCTCATTTGATTAAGGTCCAATAGGATCACTGACCCTAGAATGCCCCTTAGTTCACAGAATCATAGAACATTAGGGATTGGAAGGGACCTCGAAAGATCATCTAGTCCAATCCCCCTGACACAGCAGGATCCCCTAAATCAAGTCACGCAGGAACATGTCCAGGTGGGTTTTCAAGGTCTCCAGAGAATACAACTCCACAACTTCCACATGCACCCCCTTCCAGTGCACTGTCACCCCCTTCCACTGCTCTGTCACCCTCACGGGGAAGAAGTTCCTTCTTATATTTATGTGGAACTTCCTATGTTCCAGCTTACACTCATTGCCCCTTGTCCTGGCATTGATAGGATCACACTGAGCAAAGCCTGGGTTCATCCTTCTGACACCCACCTTTCCACATTTATAAACATTAATGGGGTCACCCCCCAGGTATCTTTTTTCCAAGCTCGAGAGACCCAGCTCCCTCAACCTTTCCTCATCAGGGAGATGCTCCACTCCCTTCATCATCTTTGTGGCTGTGCATTGGGCTCTTTCAAAGCAGTTCTGTGTCCTTCTGGAACTGAGGGGCCCGGAACTGGACACACTGTTCCAGATGTGGTCTCACCAGAGCAGAGTAGAGAGAAAACGTTTAGTTCCTTTGAATTGCCCCCGAGGGAGCGTGGTGTTATTGTTCATTGAGGTACTAGAGTCCTATGGTGAGTTGGTGAAGAGACTTTGAAACACTTGCTAAGTTAAATCGTGACAAAATACAGCTTTCAAGCAAGTGCCTTGAGTCTGCTGGCAGCAAGTTGATCACTGTGCAAACCAAAGCTGTTTGCAGTCGTCAGAAATACAGCTTTAAAAGAAGAAACAGAAGGAGCTAGGGGGTGGAAACAGACGATGTTCTTTTGCTCACCCGTAATGAACAACAACCAACCAACTTTCATTTTTGATACTGGTTTGTTACAAAGGCTCTTCCAGACTCTCCAACCGTCCAACAAAAGGTATTTGCAGCTGTAATTTGCAGACAAGAGGTTTCCAGTTTAGTGTTCTACATATGTTATCAAAAGCAGCAGCTGAGGAACTCCTGCGTGGTGGAATAGTTCCAGGAACTGTGGTTTAGTTTTTCCCTTTTTGTGAAACAAGCACACCGTACACGTACCGTTTAATAAGATGTGGTGAGCAACCTTCCTTGCTCTGTAGCAGACTCCTTGATAGGTCTGAATGTTCTCTGATCTTGAAGTCTGCCCAGCGAAGGACACTAGATAGCTGCTATCTGGTAGGAAACTAAGTGCTGTAAAATATGACCCTTTGTTGTTTGTTTTGTCTTCTCTTTAACCAGGGCTTGTGAAGAGCTGGTCAAGACCCTGGGGTTTGATTGGATCATGATGTTTATGGAAGAACATGTACATTCTACCACGGTCACAGCAGCCATGCGGATTCTTGTGGTCCTCTTGAGCAATCAGCCCATTCTTGTCAAATTTAAGGAGGGTCTTAGTGGGGGAGGCTGGCTTGATCAGACGGATTCTGTCCTGACCAATAAGATTGGCACCGTGCTAGGTATGAGAGCTCTTCACAGCTGAAAGACTGTGTGTGTGCACGTGTGCCAAGGTGGGGGTTGTCCATGAATGTTGTCTGCAGATGCAGCCTTTCTGTTCCAGCTGTCTGTGTTGGGATCAGATGCCTCTGCTCTGTTGTTCTTACCGGTCACAATTCTATTTCCTAGGTGAAAGGGAGTAGATTTACCAAACCACACTTGAGCTGGCAATTGCATGGGTTTCATGTTGATCTGTATTACCTCGTCACCTGCAGGAAGCCTGTGCAGCTCATCATGGCTTTTGTTCTGCGTGTCCCAAGGGCAGGCACCTCGCAGCTGGAGGCAAAGGTGTAGCACAGCACCTACGTGCCCAGCTCATCAATATTCAGTGCCAATTCCTTGTGGTTTAGGTGGATTAGTTAGAGCATCTTGCAGCGATACACTGAGCTGCTTTGTCTGGTTAGTTCTGTGCCAGTTAGATCTGACCAGTTTGAACTTCTGCTATGATGGGGACTTTTGTTGTCTCAGCCTTTCTCCACTGCACTCTCTTATGAAAGACTTTCTCTGCATGATGGGAACTTTTGTTGTCTCACCCTTTCTTCTCCTCTCCCTCTCCTTGCATGCACTCCACTGCACTCTCTTATGAAAGACTTTCTCTGCAGCTTCTTGAAGCCTCATTTACCCAAGCTGTCTGACCTTTCCATTACCCCGTGTGATCTAGAATTCAGTGTGTGGGCTGTTAGTGCTACAGAAACTACTTTGTGCGTGTCTGAGCTGTGTGAAATAACTAGTGTCACTCCTGTGTGGTCAAGGGCAGTGACCCTGCTATGAACATTGGCCAGAAGGTAAAAGATGATTGGATTTGCTCAAGGTGATGATCAGCCTCCAGGAGAAAGTGAAGAAGAACAGAGATAAATACATTGGGGTTTTGTCAGACACTGTTGGAGGGTTCAGATAAAGTGAAAGATATGATCCTGAGCCCAAGTCAAAACAAGATGAAGAATGGGATAAAAAACCAGCTTTTACCTTCATTGCCAAGTTAATAAATTTTTCTGCCCCTGCAGAGGAGGCAGAAACTAGAGGTTGGAACTAGATGATCTCTGCAGTTGTCCTCCCCCACCCCAAACCCTCCCAACCTAAACCATTCTATGTTTGCATGATTTCCCATGGACCTGGGGGTTTTTTAGTCAATGTTCATCTGCTTTTCTGGTGAGTGTCCACTCCAACCTGTTAGACATTAACTGGGAGCCTTTCATGAGCTTGAGTGAGAAGGTAATGGTACTAATAATACTTTTAGCTTAATTATTGTTCCTGAAACTACTGTATAAAGAGCCACCTCTCTGTTGTGGTACAGTTGCAACTCTTTCTGCACTGAAGAGTCTTCCAACCTGGTGCATTATCAGGAAGTGATAGCTGAAATGATCTTACTTCAGGAAGAGAGCTTTGCCTGAAGCGAAAACGTAGCGTTGGTGCTTTTCTGCTTTCTGGCTTTGAAATCCACCAAAGGATCTTATGCAATCTCTCTGGTTTTTGCATAAGTAAAACTGGCTACCAAGTCTGTCTATTTCCAGTGGTTCCCCATAACACAGCCCTGTCTTTCATTTAAGGAGTAATTTTTGTACATGCATGTGCCTTCAATTTTGAAAACCAGTGAGATTTTAGGGAACTGGCTGTTGTTTATTCAGTATCCACTTGATACATCCAACAGCAAGACCTTTCTAAGTAAGACACTGATTTACAAACTTGTCTGGAGAGCATCTGTGGAGTTTTCCTGCTTCTGTTTATTGTAGCATCCTTTGAATGGAGTCCAGGCTAGTCTGGGATCAAACAGAAGTGTTCAGACTTGGCTTTTTTTTCCATTTGGCTTTTAATTGAGAAATGAGCTACCTGGGCAGGAGCAGGGTAACAAACGATGAGGCTTGCAGCTCTGCCAGCGCTTCACGTAATAGAATAGTATTGAGGGCTTCACACCAGCTGCCTGGTCGATAAGAAGGATGGCCCTGAGACATCTTTGGAAGCAGATTAGCCATGACATTGCTGCTGGGTAATAAATTCTGTAACTTAAAGAGAGACGTCCCTTTCCACAGGCATATCTTTCTTCAGAAGCTTTGGGTGTTTTAAATGTCTGGCAGTACAGTCATGGTCAGGAAAAGGCTCTGTGCCTGCATCCAGTCGTGCCGGGCAGTCCGTCTGGAGCACTGGCATCGATGTGGGACCCTCACACAGTCATATCCTTTTGGTATTGATTGAAAACTAGACACCCAGAGCAAAGCTGTGCAAGGGGTGTGTGACAGTCTGTGTGCAGGCTTTAATGGGATTTGGCAGTGTTCATCTCTGAGGAGGCACCCCAGGGCTGGCTGGGTGGGTAAGGGTGAGTTTCCCAGACATTCCTCTGTTAACATCTTTGTTGTCTTTTTGGAATTTTTTCTGCCTTAGGGTTCAACGTGGGCAGGAGTGCCGGTGGCAGATCGACAGTCCGGGAGATCAATCGGGATGCGTGTCATTTCCCGGGCTTTCCCATTCTGCAGTCCCTGCTCCCGAAGCACACGAATGTACCTGCACTCTATTTTCTCCTTATGGCCCTCTTCCTTCAGCAGCCAGTCACTGAACTGCCCGAAAACCTGCAGGTCAGTGCACCTGTCAGCAGCAGCCAGTGTAATCGGGGTGGCCAGGTAGGGATTGTCGACTAAGATGTGCGCATCACGCTGTCTGTTGGGAAGGAAATCGTGGATCTTGGAGGCTCTCTCCTTCTCTGCAGCTGACTCAGTGCAGTCGCAGTGTTTAGTGCTGAGCCCTTTGGGGTGGAGGAGGACAGCTTACTGTGGAAGTAGTAGCCTGCTGTGACATAGTCCTTCTGATCTGTTGTGGGGTGAAACGAAGGGCATGAGGTGGGCATTGAAGGGGCATAATGTTTTGCTTATTACTTTGTCGTGCGGTTTCTTTCATTGCTTTGTTTTCCTTCAAAGAGTAGGAAGTTACTGTGTTAGGGAGTTCAGAAGATCGCAGACAACACAAAGGCACTTCTGTTTCAGAAAGTCTCTGTGGTTTTGCAGTGAGGTGCAGAAAAATGTTTATTGTTCTTGTAATGAACATTTTGCACTCGTCGTGGGGCTGCGTAAAGGAGCAGATATCATGTGTTCTCCAGCAGAGTCCTGGAGCAGGATAAGGCACGCTCCACATTGACAGGGTGGCCCTGCTTAGAACGAATGCAGTGCTGCCAGTGATTTAGGGGAGGAAACTGGCAAGTAGCCATTGCAGACTGGAAGGCATTCTACCTGCCTGTTCTCTCAAGAGGAGTACTGCTCAGCACGTTCAGCGTCGTGCTGCAGTGAACGTGAGAAGCGGTGCTCACCCCTCTACACAGGGTTGCAGCATTGAATCAGAGCTCAATTAAGCTACTGAAAATGTGTCTGAGTGGCACTTGTCATACCAGAGGTGGATGCTTTGCACTTCCTTATTTTGCAATTGACTACATATTATGGGTTTGCTAGAAGTACAACTTGCTTTGTTTCTTTGGGGTTTAGGCTGGGTTTTTTTCCTGTGGGATGCCATGTACTGGGCACTAGTGATGCCTCCCCTTGAGTACTGGGGCCAGTGCTGGGCCCTTCACTTCAAGAAAGAGTCTGAGGGGCTAGCGCAGGTCCAGAGGAGCAATGAGGATGAGGAAGGGACTGGAGGGAAAGTCTGGTGTGGAGAGGCTGAGGAAGCTGGGGGCCTGTTTAGCCTGGAGCAGGGCAGACTCAGGGGGCACCTTCTCCCTTTCTACAACTCACTGAAGTGATGCTCTTCTCCCAGACAGCCAGTGCTAGGATGAGAGAGCATGGCCTGAAGCCACCAGGGGAGGGTTAGGTTTGATGTTAGGAAGCCCTTCCTCATGGAAAAGATGATCAGACCCTGGAATGGACTGACCTGGACAATGGTGGAGTCTCTATCCTTGGAGGTGTTGAAGGCCAGCCTGGCTGTGGCCCTTAGTGCCCTGGTCTGGCTGCTCTGGTGATGTCAGGTCCTGGGCTGGATGAGCTCAGAGGGCTTCTCTAGCCTCAGTAATTCTGAGATTCTGTATGTGGGTTTTACTGCTACAGAGGAATGAGGTAAACAGTGGGGATTGTGTAGGACTTGTGCTGGCAGGTCTCTTCCGGTTTCAAAACACCAAGATGCTTTGAGAAGATGAGACTTTCAGTTACATGAGTCTGTGGTTAGGAGTTTTCTTCAGTGACACATCACCTTCATGTCAACCTCTTACAGCTAAAACATGAAACAATTGTTTTTTCAGATGCTGCCAAATGGGCATGTTGTAGGTGTCATGACAAGACATATCAAATGGCAGTAGATATTTTTATGTAGATATTTGAACATTTAGATATTCATTAATGTGGTCTGTCTTTTACCTCTTACAGTTTGACTTAGACTCTATTTGGACATTCATATTTGGAGTTCCTGCCTCTTGTGGCACTGTCACCTCTTCAATACACAGTGTTTGCACAGAAGCTGCCTTCTTGTTGCTCGGAATGCTGAGGAGCATGCTGAATTCCGTAAGCGTTACACATTGTGCTCACATTTGACTATGCAGAGTGTCTGGGGTCGAGATTCAAGCTGGAAAGGCAGGGAGTTGGTATGGCAAACCCAGCTGTGGGTCAGGATCGTAATCCCTGAGGGGAAACCATCATGGTCAGTAGGTTATTCCATCTTAGTTTGTTTTTCAGTATCTGTAGACATAGTGGACACTACTACAGTGGCCACAGAATTAATGCTGGTTTTTTTCACAAAAAGACTGGGATTTGTGTTTTGCTGCAATTAAAACGAATAGAACAAAAGGATCAAGTGCCCTTGGCAGGCATCACTGCATTTCTGTCCTGCCTGACATCATAAGGAAACGTTTGAGACTCCAGATACCATCTGTTAGAACTATGCGAGTTGCAGATTTAGTGAGTGAACCTTCCACACGCAGAGAAGTCCCCTGTCTATTAATAATCACACACTGGGGGAAATTAATTCAGTGCCAGAAAGATGTGTCATCTTCTCATCTTTCTATCTAATGTCAAGAGTAAGAAAACTTGGCTTCTGAGCAGTAAAATGTTGTATTTCCTCTGAGCCAGAGTGTTATCTGCTGAAAACTCTCTCGTGAGGTGTTTGAAAAGCAGCACCTGTTGGGTTGTTGTTCATTTGATTGTTGTGTGGTTACGATACCCTCGGAGGAGCACTGCTTGCACGTGTCTTTAGTGCTAACATACAGTCCTGGAATGGACCTCGGGGATCTCCAGTTCCAACCTTGCCCTACCATGAGATCTCAACATGAGCACCTCTGTTGCCCTTGCTGAGGGCTGAGGGAGTTGGGGCTGCTCAGCCTGGAGAAGAGAATGCTCCAAAGGGACCTTAGAGCAGCCTTCCAGCACCTGGAAGAGGCTACAGGAAAGCTGCAGAGAGACTTTTTCTGGGGGCCTCTAGTGACAGGACAAGGAGGATGGGTTCAAGCTAAGAGGGGAGATTTAGATTGAATCGTGGGGAGAAATTCCTTACTCTGAGGGTGCTGAGGCACTAGAACAGATTGCCCAGGGAGGTTGTGGCTGCTCCATCCCTGAACGTGTTCAGGGCCAGGTTGGATAAAGCTCTGGGCACCCTGGTCTGGTGAGAGGTGTCCCTCCCCATGGCATGGGATTGGAACGAGGTGATCTCTGAGGTCCCTTCCAACCTAAACCATTCTGTGATGATCCTGTGGTGACATGCTGCCTTGTGGCCAGGCACACACTTGTGGTGGCTTGGACACAGGTTCTCTTAGCACATGTTCTCTTGTCGCTGTGGCAGGCGCATGGCTTGGACCTGTGCTTTAGATGTTTGATAGAAGTCAGTGCCTTGCTCAGTTGTCACACATTCTGGAGGCAAGATTAATCATGTGGTTGATTGTGTCACTACTCTGGTGTTCCTTGGATGTTGTCACACTCAGACATGCTCTGTTGCATTGGGTCAACTTCTCACATGTTGGTGATGCGCTCAGACACACTTTCTGTCACTTGTTTGTTTAGATATTGGGCCACCTGCTGGACCACTGTGTCTGCAGTCATGTTTAAGACATGTGTTTCGTGGTGTGTTCTGACAAGTGCTCCAGCACACTTTTAACATGTTCTGAATGTACTTTTCACCCTGAATCGTGCCTGGCCACATGTTCAGTCACTATTTCTGCTTGCTGAGACAAATCTTGTCCGCATGGTTGATCACGTTTGGCCCTGTCTGTGCTCACGTGTTCCCATCACATGTTTCACTGCACGTTGGACCATGTGTTTGGCTGCATGTTTGGCCCTACAGCTCCTCTTCCTGCAGCTCCTTTCTGAGATGTGTGCTCTTCACTTGTTGCCGTCTGTTCTAATGGGCTGTTGGTTTTTCAACCCAGCCTTGGCAGTCGGAGGAAGAGGGCTCCTGGCTTCGAGAATACCCGGTCACCCTGATGCAGTTCTTCCGGTATTTGTATCACAACGTGCCTGACCTCTTTTCCTTGTGGATGAGTCCAGAGTTCCTGTGCGCGCTGGCAGCGACGGTGTTTCCTTTCAACATTCGACCGTACTCGGAGATGGTGGGTAGTACAAGCAGTTAGCTGGTTTGTTTTTCCCCTGAGTCTCCCATTTGAGGACTTACATGTTGACGGTCATACAAAGTCTCCCCTTCTCCAGAGGAAGAGGTCGCTCTAGCAGCTGGGTTGGATGATCTGCACTTGGTTTCTTTTGTAGGACCATTCTTTTAGATCTTATGAACTACGTTAGCTCAGAGTTACAGAAGGAGGGGGGTGGTTAGCAGATCAAGAGAGGTTCTTCTCCCCCTCTACTCAATACAGGTGAGACCACACCTGGAGTATTGTGTCCAGTTCTGGGCCCCTCAATTCAAGAGGGATGTGGAGCTGCTGGAGGGAGTCCAGCGTAGGGCAATGAGGTTGATGAAGGAAGTGGAGCAGCTTCCTTATGAGGAGAGGCTGAGGGAGCTGGGTCTCTTGAGCTTGGAGAAGAGGAGACTGAGGGGTAACCCCATTCATGTCTATAAATATTTGAGGAGTGGGTGTCCCCATAAATATGAAAAGGGTGACAGAGCACTGGAACAGGCTGCCCAGGGGTGTTGTAGAGTCACCTTCACTGGAGATGTTTAAGACCCGCCTGGATGTGTCCCTGTGTGACTTGGTCTGGGTGATCCTGCTGTGTCAGGGGGATTGGACTGGATGGTCTTTCGAGGTCCCTTCCAATCCCTAATGATTCTGTGAAAGAAGAGAGGCTGAGTCAGCCTGTGCTTTCAGCCTTGAGCATGTGATAAAATCTAAAACCGCTTTTTCCTCCCACTTCCCGTGTTTTATTTTGTGGCTTAACCGCAGAGCAGTGTTCTGATATTACCTTGAACTACTGAATTTGGGCCGGGAGAGAGTAGTAATTCAACCTTCCTTGCATTGCTGCCTGAAGCAGTCTCAGCGCTCACACTACTAGAATGAGAATGGAGATGGCACAAAAAGTTGCTGTTAGCCAACATCTAACAGTGATTTTACTAAGAGCATGGAAGGGTAGTTAGGCTGCAGGTTGACAAATGCTAGAACTAAGGAGGGTGTGATGGAATACTCCAGAAAATACTTAGAGGTGACATTTTATCTTGTCAATAAATGTGGGAGATCACATTTTTATCAGTGTGTTCTGATGAGACTCTCAAAGAGGATTCCTGTTGCTTTTAAGTTAAACTTGCACTTGAAGTAGCTGCTAGGAGCAGACTTTCTCTCTTTGGAAACTAGAAGGAGCACAATTTCCTGGGAAGGAATTTCTCCTACTGAAGCAGGCCAGATGTTCACAACGTTTGGTTACCTCTCATGTAAGCTGGTGATGCAATAATCCTGCTGAGGGAAATCATATTGTCTGTCTTGATTTAATTTTAACTGCTTCAGTTAGTACCTTTCACCAAACTTTTCTTCCTTGAAATGAGAAAATTTGTCTTTTGCAGAGTCTCTAGAAATTGCCTGTTGGTACTTCCTGTTGGTCAATTAATGTGAAGTGTTCATCTCAACTCATGCTGCTGTTCACTATTGCTTGGCTTAGGAGTCTACAACTAGAATTTGGATGTTTCTCCTCTTGTGTTTTAAGGAACTGATCATGAACATAGTGTTGTCAAAGACTTAAAAGCAAAATGTGCAATCAAAAGCCTTAGAGAGACAGATGAAGAGTAGAGTAGTGAAGAGACTGCTGTTAATTTTGTCATGTCTAGAGTTTTAATATGTTTTCTGTGCAGGTCACTGATCTTGATGATGAAGTTGGGTCCCCATCTGAAGAGTTTAAAGCCTTTGCAGCTGATTCTGGGATGAACAGGAGCCAATCAGAGTACTGCAATGTTGGCACCAAGACCTACTTAACCAACCATCCTGCAAAGAAGTTTGTTTTTGACTTCATGCGTGTGATGATAATTGATAACTTATGTCTCACGCCGGCCAGCAAACAGACTCCATTGGTAGATCTTCTGCTAGAGGTACAGTTTCTTTGTGCTAGAGATACAGTTTTGTTGTCTCTTGTTATTTGAACTTATTTTGACACTTCATTCCCTAAACCACTTTACTCTACTTGCCTTTGGAAGTTAGGTGACTCTTGACCTGAGATTCAGTGGAATCCTGTAAATCATCATGAAATAGGAGGAAGAAAAATCAAAAGAAAACCAGTGTCTCGTAAACACTAGTTTGATCACTTTTCTTTAACTGCTCAGGAAACCTAAGAAAGCAAATGCAGAGGGCTTACCTCAGCTTTTCTTTGAGAATGTTTTCTGAACTTGTCTCTACCACCTCCCCCCAGTATCTGTGCATGTTGGTGACCATCTCAGGTGCTTGAGCTGACAGTCTGTGTTGGGTACCTGGCTATTCTCTCGCTGCACTCTTTTCTTCCCTCCATACCAAGCCCTAAGGACCATGTTTGTTTGTGGGCTCCTTAACTCTCATTTGTCCAGTCAGATGGCTTTATTAGGTGAGGAGCAAGCCGTGTCAGTGTTTGACATCTCTTCTGTTCTCACTTCAGGGCAAACGTTATCAGGTTATACCAGAATCATGTTTTGGCCACAATAACCCCCTACATCTACAGACTGGGAAGAGCATGGCTAGAGACTAGCCCAGTAGAGAGGGACCTGGGAATACTGGTTGCCAACCAGCTGAACAGGAGCCAGCAGGGTGCCCAGGTGTCCCAGAGGCCATTGGCATCCTTGCTTGGATCAGCAGTAGTGTGGCCAGCAGGACTAGGGATGTCATTCTCCCCCTGTACTGGGCACTGGGGAGGCCTCCCTTCAAGTACTGGGAGCGCCGCTGAGCCTGTCACTTCAAGAAAGAGATTGATTGGAGTGGCTCCATAAGAGCAACAAGGCTGGGAAAGAGACTGGAGGGAAAGTCTGATGAGGCAAGGCTGAGGGAGCTGGGGTGTTTAGCCTGGAGGAGACTCAGAGGGGACCTTCTCCCTCTCTACAACTCCCCAAAGGGAGGTTGTAGTCAGGTGGGGATCGGCTCTTCTCCCAGGCAACTAGCGCCAGGATAAAAGAGTACATGGCCTGAAGCTGCCAGGGGAGGGTTAGGCTGGATGTTAGGAAGCCATTCCTCATGGAAAAGGTGACGAGACCCTGGACTGGACTGTCCAGGGCAGTGGTGCAGCCCCCATCCCTGGAGGTGTTGAAGGACAGCCTGACTATGGCCCTTAGTGCCCTGGTCTGACTGATGGTGGTGATGTTAGGTCCTGGGCTGGGCTGGATGAGCTCAGAGGGCTTTTCCAGCCTCAACCATTCTGGGATTCTGTAGTTATCTTGTTTTGGCATCTTAGCCAACACGTCTTTTTGCCTGGAAACAAAGAAGAGTTCAGTTAGTGTTTAGCTGGCCATCCCTTCTTCAGGCAGTGTACTTTGAAACATTCAGATCATATCAATTCACATTCTTGCCCGACTGGCCTGTTACCTCAGCTTTGTCCTGCTGAGTCTCCCTGATTTTTTTCCTTTCAGCAGCTGCAGGAATTTTGGACCACGCTTGTACAATTCTTAACATACCTAGGTCAGTTTGGTATCTCTTAGCTGACACAAAGTAAAAGATAAATGTTAAATTTTAATTCGCCCCCCCCCCCCCCCCCCACCTCAGAGAACATTTGTTAAATGCGTTTAAACATCAGGAAGCTTATTTGAGGCTGTGTTCAGTTGCTTGCAATTGCTTTTCTGCTCTTTTCATCTGCTCTCGCTCAGCACTCCTGGCCCTTTAGGAAATACAGAGGCACTGGGCTTGTACACAGTGCTAGGCTGGTAGAGGGCAAGGCCACGTGGGCTGACTTCACGTTATGCTTCTTTCCAGGACTGCGTGAGTGGATTGCTCATGTAGGTGTGACTGTGCACGCACTGAGCACTGCCAGGTGCTGAAGTGCTCTTCCCCTTAAAGGGAAATGGAAAGGTTTAGCACGTCTACTACCTGACTTTACCAAGACTGCTCTAGTTGTGTGCAGAATCCTGCACATGGACCGTTCTTAACGTACACGTTTGATCTCTCTCATTGGAGTAGTGGCTCCTTGTCTGGATCCCTGTGTGTCCCACCCGGGTCACCATTAATGCTGTGGGTCAGAGATTTAACCAAGAGCTTATAGCTAAAGCATCAGACACAGAGGGAGGCTTTAACAAACCCACCGACAAATCTGCAGGAGGTGAACAGCTGACTCCATTTGGCACCAAAACATTTTAATTCGCTCCCTCCCCCCCCACACACCCCTCAGAGAAAAACCCCACACGAGACACAGACACGTGGAGTTTTGTCACAATGCCCCTACACCGAACTGAGATACAATGTCCAGAACACCTTCACTGTCGACCGCTCCTGATTCTCGCTGAAGTCATGGCGGCCACCCGACTTCAGTCTCGATCTTTGTAAGTCTCACAGTCTCTCCAGCTGATCACAGATCAGTTAGTAGACCCTGACTGTTCCTCCCACATGGAAATTCTCTTCGGAAGCGATTACTTTTTCTCTCGGTGGCAGTGGTACAGCTCCCAACAGGCACCAAGATGGAGGAGAAGAAGAAGAAGGTGGAAGTCACCAAGGAGGGAGTGGAGGGACAGAAATTTTTCCAACATTTTTTTTCTGCAGAAAACACACAAATTAATCTTGCAGGTTGTGCTCAGCTTTTCAAGCAGAACAGCCCTTTACTCATCTCACTGAAGGGTTTAAGCATGTGTTTCATTAGAAATGTGTGTATTTTGGAGTGTGTTCTTTTCCAGATCCCACTATGGCAGAAGAGAACCTTAATGTATTTAGATAGAAATGGTGCATCCTGTGTAAGCCTGCATGCAACTAATCAGTGTGTGTCGTGCATTCTTATATTTTTAGATGAAGCCAAGACTTTTTGCTCAAGACAGAATGTTCAGGTCAAAAAAGATCCTTCACAAGTGCTGCGAAAAGAGAAATTCATGTAGAACACCACACCATTCCCCTTTGCTTATTCAGAGGTATTCCTTATCTTGACATCATTCTTCTTTCGTCAGGCCTCCCCTGAAAGATCAACACGAACACAGCAGAAGGAATTTCAGACCTATGTTTTGGATGGAGTCATGGACCACTTACTTGCAGCTGATGTTTTGTTGGGTAATGTAACAAAGTTTAATGATCTATTGATTTGTGCAAAAAGTTTGGATTATTTAACTTCTTTATTAGTGTCCTGTTTTATGACAATTTGCCTTTTTCCCCCCTTTCCTTCGATGTGTAAATGGTGTTGCTGTGCTTGCATGTTCCCTCACTGTCTGAGCTGCTCCAAAGCTATAAAGTAGGTTATTAGAAAAGCACCTACATGGCATGAATCTTTCGGATGTGCTAGGAAGACAAATTGCAATCACATAAAAAAGAACTGGAACTGGATCTTGCGTTGTATCTCTTGACCTTCTTGACCTTGCAGAGTATCTGGCACTTTTGGCAATTGATCACTTGGCTAGACTTTGGCTTTTAACTGTTAGTTTTCTTTCCCTTTCCTCCTACTATTGTTTTCTTATCAATGCAGCACTCCAGGAAAAAACCTCAGGGATTAGCAATCTGTTAATCCAGTTAATAAATGGGTAGGAAGAGAATGAAAAGCTTGCAGCATGGATATTAGTAGGATAGGCTGTCCCACCAAAGCATGAGTTCCGCTGATCACGAAGGAGGATTGCTGTTCAGGTGCTCACTTGGATTTCACTGGACTCGCGAGGACTTCTAGACCTGCTTTGTCTTCATCTTAGATGTCATGGGCTAGCGTGCACTTCTGTTCAGGAGTGCTTGCAGGGTTCCCCCTTCCTTGCCACAGCAATGATTTCTCTTTCTTAGGGTGCAGAGCATTAATATAGCCAAAATGACGTTACACAGGTCCGGTGTTCAGAGGAGTCTCCTGCCCTCACAAGTACTTCTGTGCAGGTCGGTTTCCCTAGGCATTCTGTCCTCACAAGGTGGCACACTGCCCCAGCTGTGCTGCTCTCACCTGTTCTGTGTGCACTTGGTGCAACCAGGGCATTAATGCAGGTGAAGTTCCAGCAAGATCAGCACCACTGACTGATTCTTGGTTTGATGCAAACACTTGGAATTCTGTAGCTTCACTTCCTGTGTCAGGGCTGACATTTACATACAGGCACACAGACGTGGTCGATACACAGCGACTCTGTTGTGCGCTCTGTGAAGCACAGCAAAGGACCAGTGATGCCAGCTGATGTCACTTGGCGTCTCAAGGCGTGTAAAAAGACATCTTTATTTTTGAAAAAGAGAAGTCTGACTTAGAAAAGCTGCAAGTGGTTCAGCACACATAGGGCTCTAGCTGAAAAGGAGGACCATATGTAACTAAAATGCTTCGGAAAACAGGATAACCTTCAGGACTCTTCCCACCCCGGCAACCCCTTTTTGATCTCGTTGCAGTTTGAAAACTACCAGAATTCTCAGATGTATAGATTTGTGTTTTCATGAGGAAAAGGGTGCATTTCGCTTTAAGAGGGTCGTCCCAGGTACCTGCCCGGGGGGGGGGGGGGGGGGGGG
>VXBP01004147.1:310285-366678 GCA_013400115.1 Rhinopomastus cyanomelas
GGGGGGATGTGGGCTAGGTGACAAGATAACAGGGGTTGATCATCGTGGCCCTGCCTCTTTTGGCTGGGGTCTTCCTGCTGGCATGGGGCTTCGGCTGCGGCAGCTGCCCCCCGCTACCCCTTTCTCAGGGTGGTGGGAGGTAACATGGAATGGAGCGGCTTTTGGTGGCTTGCCACAGCTGGGAGGCGTCTCAACTTCGACGCCAACCCTGACCTGGCCCGACCGGGCTCCAGCTCTGACCTGGGCCAGTCCCAGCTTTGACCAAGCCTTGCTCCGGGCTGGCACCGTGGACCACAGAAGCAAGAACTTAGCGCTGATCTTCCCCCCACACACACCCAGGGAGCGACCATTCAGCAACCCGTGGTGAGCTGAAGGATTCTTCCCTTCCCCCTGTAGCTGAGGCAGGAGGAGAAAGGAGATGTGAGGGTCATGGAACCCTCTCGGCCACGTTTGTGGAGTTGGGGCGCCCCTGCGGTCGGTCTCCATCTTGAATCCTGCACGTGGCCTGGGCCACGCGGCCATTGCTGCCATCTTAGAAAACACTGAGCAGCAGGAAGAGAGACTGTTTGTCATTTCTGCTGCTGAGAAAAGCTGAGGATGCTCGCGTATTGGGGAGAGAAGGAGCCTGGAGAGAGGCATCTGAGAATTCTGTGCTTAGCTGAAGGAAGCAGAAGGACTCAAGAATCCTTAAACCTCGGGCATGGAAGACAGAGACCGCGTCCTTTTTGAAAGCATGTCTCCTGCACTGGAGGATGCTGTTCCGGCTGCTGAGGAACGAGGCCTGCTCCATCAGCTTCTTGCTGGAGAAAGCTGGGCTGAAGAATTGAAGAGTTCACCAGCCTGGACAGCTGAGGGTACCGATGTCTGCAGATGACAGTGGCGACACATGAATAGCAGGGAGGCTGGTGGCACCCATCTCTGCTTGCCTGACGTGTTCTTTCCCCAGGTCTCTAGTGTGAAAACCCAAGGACTGATGTGATAGTGATCTCCCATTGCATTTTTCTCAGAATGTGCGATGGCATTTGTGATGGAGTTTCTAGTTTGTGTGCGCCAACTTCTTAACCTTTTCTTCTTTCTGTACACGGTTATAGAGTTAATAAACCCATTTCCATTCTTCTGAAGCTATCCATTGCCAGGCAAAATCTATCCAAGATCTCCTAGCTGCTTTGTTTTCTTTTCCTTTAATTGCGGTCCCGAACCCACCACAGGTCTGTATCCCTGTTGATTTCAAGTGGTCACTTACCCTCAGTGATTGTTACAGGGAAGCCGTGAGGCCTTAGCTTTGCCTAAGTCTCTTCCTTTCTGTCTGCGAAGCACAAACTCACGTGAATGTGCTTATCCTGATAAACAAAGAAAACTTGGGGTGTTTTTGTTACCCAGGTGAAGACGCGTCTCTGCCTATAACGAGTGGAGGAAGCTACCAAGTGCTGGTCAACAACGTGTTTTATTTCACACAGCGTGTGGTAGATAAGCTTTGGCAGGGGATGTTCAACAAAGAATCCAAGCTGCTTGTGGACTTCATCATCCAGCTGATAGCACAGGTAAGCAGGGCTCTTGTGTTAGCTTGGGCACGGGCACACTGAGGTTACATTGCATTCCAACCCACAGAGGAATGTCTCTAGAAATCACCACAAACAAACAAGGACATTTACCACACATCGACTTTGGGAAGCCTCCTAATTTAACTTGACATTTTGGGGAGCCTTCCTCGTGCATTCGTGTTGGAGACTGTAAGAAAACAGGTGCTGTTAGAAATCAGCAGTAGGTGTTAGTTAACATTATAACTGTGTCATCTTGTATTAATGCCCCTGTGTCCTCAGTTGGCAGTGTTAGTGAAGTACCACGTCAGAGGAAGTTTATGTGCCAGTGAATTGACTTTCTGCTGCTCTCTGACCATGTGTTTTTCCTCACATCAGTCAAAGCGAAGATCTCAGGGACTATCGCTGGATGCTATTTACCACTGCCTGAACAGGACCATCTTGTACCAGTTCTCAAGGGCCCACAAGACTGTTCCTCAGCAAGTGGCTCTCCTGGATTCCCTGAGGGTCCTTACTGTCAACAGAAACTTAATTTTGGGACCTGGAAATCACGATCAGGAATTCATCAGCTGCCTGGCTCACTGCTTGATTAATCTGCATGTGGGGAGGTAAGTACCTCAGACAGAGGGTTCCTTCTAGAGCTGAGGCTGTGAAGTGCTAACACCACCTGTACTCTCTCCGCAAGGACACTTGCCTTGCAAGCATGCCAGCAAGTTTGGAGTAACTGTTGTAAAACTTTCCAGCCAGGGAAGTGCATGCAAGCTGAAGTGATTCATTTTGAAACAAAATGAAGTTTGAAGAGCTCAGATCTTCTTTGCCTCCTTTTACAGAAGTATTTTGAAACACTGGCACAAGTGCTTATCTGGCCATTGTGTTGGAATGTTTTGATAACTGGAAGGTTTCAAGGTAGAAGGAAACACTGATACTAAGTAATTAGTAGACAGAAAGATCTGTCATTAGATTTGTTTGTCTGTTGAATAGTTTCATACAAATTATGTGTCTTGGTACCTGGATGTATAGCACTGAAAGAGGCCAGTCAGGCATTAACTCCGCTGCCTGCTCTCCGCACTGCTGCAAGTGCCCTTTTCTCTTCCCAAGGAGATGTACAAGTGTGTTTCCTCCACAGACATCTGGGAAGCATCAGATGCAGAAACTGTAATGTCCTGCAGTTTTGGCCTTGTCTGGTTTGTGTTCCTTTAGATACTAGCTACCATCTTCCACTAGCAACAGCAGTGTTCATGTTGTGTTATTTTTCATAAGCCTTCAGCTCAGCTTGTGGTCCCAGAACTCGGGTGGGCAGAAGTGAACAGACACACCTGCAGCAGCAGCCTGTGTTAGGCTTTGGGATAGTGCCACAAGGAATCGAACACTTCAGCTTGGTTTGTGGGGGGTGTAGTGTTGTTAATTCCTTGTGTTTTTGTAGCAATGTTGATGGGTTTGGACTGGAAGCAGAAGCCAGGATGACAACTTGGCACATAATGATCCCCTCTGATATAGAACCAGATGGAGTCTACAATCAAGATGTCAGTGAAGGTAATCTGAGAGTGACAAAGCCACAGATGTCTGCTGATGCCACCTCTGTGTCACCCTCACTAGCCATTTACTGTGGTTACTCATAGGGCTCTGTGTATGTACAGATGTATTAAAAACAGATTACAGATCACTTAGAACTAACAAGACAGGCATGTGCAGGGTAAGTTGCTGTTGTGTTGAAGTAGTGAGAGCTCTTCATCGTTATCTGGGTGCAAACCAGAATCAGAAGTAGTGCTTTGTGTGCAGTGTGTTTTATAGACATGGGGAAACGGGTCATCTCCAGTGTGCACCGGTACCTGACGTGAGCACAGGTAGGAAAAAATCAGTGTGAGCTGTAACACTACTACTCGGTGGCATCCTACGACCTTTTCCTCAGAGGAAACACACAAACCAACTCTGGAAGAAAGAATACGGTGGTTTTTTTTCATTTTTCCTGACATACAGTTGATATTTATCACATAGGTATGCACTTGTGCACACTTTATATGTATGTTTATACATATATGTGTGTATGCACGAGTATTCAAGTGTCGTGTGTGTAAGGAATTACGTAAGTGTTTACAGAAACACACTTCCACGAGACTGTTTTGAATCTTGCGTTGTTAATAGATGAGTATGGAAGAAGAGTCACAACTTGCCTGAGACACTGTTTCATATTATCCGTGAAAAAAATGGCTAAAATTAACTGTCAGCTGCTTTCTGATAGCATGTGAATGGGAAAGGAAAGACTCTGCCCAAGAGGGGAAGAACTGGAGTACAACTGTAGAGATAATCCAGGTCACTGCTGTGAATGTACCAGTTGGCACTGCAGAGATCTTTGTCATCTCACACCTGTGCAGGTCGCCAGCTTCTTCTGAAAGCCATAAATCGAGTGTGGACAGAGCTGATGCACAGCAAAAGGCAGGTTCTGGAAGAGGCTTTCAAAGTGACGCTGCCTGTCAACGATCGTGGGCAGGTGGACATAACTGCTGCTAGACCTTTCATTGAGGAAGCAAGTCTGAAGTGCTGGCAGAATCACTTGGGTAAGTGTCGCTGAGGATCTGTGTGTCCTGACTGGCACCTTTCCCTGAAGATAACCACATGCACTGGATGTTTTCATGTGGGCTGGGCTTTTGTGTAGCAGTAAGTACTCTAAACTGTCCCTGTTAACATCTCACATTCAGAAACTCGACCGTGTGTGGGATGTACTTCCACTCCACTGCACCCACGACCTTCGTGTGACACTGTCAGTCTTCTCTGCACCTGCACAGCAGATACCAAAATTCTAGGGCATGAAATTTAACTAGGGTACCTAGTGATAGGGCAAGAGAGAATGGTTTCAAACTAAGAGAGGGTAGATTTATATTGGATATCTTGGGAAGAAATCCTCCTTGTGAGGGTGCTGAGGCACTGGCACAGGTTGCCCAGGGAGGTTGTGGCTGCTCCATCCATGGAAGTGTTCAGGACTAGGCTGGATGGGGCTCTTGGCAAACTGGTCTGGTGAGAGGTGTCACTGCCCATGGCAGGTGGTTGAAACTATTCGACCTCTGAGGTTCCTTCCAACCTAGAACACTCAATGATAAAATTTCATTTGATGACTACATGTCTCTAAAGTAATTGAAGTCTAGCCTGAGTGTATAAGAAAGTGTATTTGGAAATCATAGAATCATTATGGACTGGAAGGGACCATCTAGTCCAATCCGCCTGCAACAGCAGGGTCACCTAAACCAAGTCACACGGGAACCTGTCCAGTCGGGTCTTGAACATCTCCAGTGAAGCAGACTCCACAACCTCCTGGGCAGCCTGTTCCAGTGCTCCATCACCCTCACCGTGAAAAAGTTCCTTCTCAGGTTGATGTGGAACCTCCTATGTTCCAGCTTACACCCATTGCCCCTCGTCCTATCACTACATGACACCGAGAANCAATTTTTCTCTGCCCAGCACTCCAGCCTGTCCATATCTCGCTGAATGGCAGCACAGTCTGCTGAGGTGTCGACGACACCACCCAGCTTTGTGTCATCAGCAAACTTGCTGACAGTGCATGCCAATCCCTCATCCAAGTCACCAATGAATAGATTGAACAGGAAATGTGAATTGCTTAATTTCAGAGTCTCTGTATTTCTAGATGTGCTTTGTCCCTGGCTGACATTTGCTCAAGATTCCAGTATCTCACCATCCCTGGGTGTGTTTCAAAGTCATTTAGATATGATGCTCAAGGGCACAGGTTAGTGTTTGGCTTGGTATAGTTAGGTTAATGGTTGGACTGCAGGATCTTAAAGGTCATTTCCAACCTAAATGATTCTGTAATTCCCAGATAATGTATTTGCAGAAATGCTGGGGATAGAATGAAGGATATTTGGAGAAAATATTGCTCCAAGGAAGTAGTAGTGGTTTTAAAAGAAGAAAAGGAAGCTCAGAGGCGGAGTAAATTCCTGAAGCGGTGAGGAAAGGTAACTGGTGTGGTGTGATCTGTTAGCTGAGTATCGGGAGAACACTGAACTGTTGGGAGAGTTGAACTAAGCTGTGCTTGCTTTTCACTTGACTTGTAAGTGAGCATACCAGTCTGGTGGACCCGGCTGTCAACTGGGGTGGCTGCGTGCGCACGAACAGATGCCATGGGCACTCCGGCTTGCCTGCTCAGCACAGCGTGTTTTTCTGTCAGATTGGTTGGTGGGTCAGTTTTAGCTCCATTTGGGCAGAGATTTGGTGCACAGCTGCCTTTGTTTTTTCTTCTCCAGTAGCTATTATGTTATTGTCAATAACACAAATTGTATGAATTCTGTGATTTTTTTGTAAACAGTTGGAGGGGATGTTCTTTAAGGGATGTGAATTGGCAAAATCAGAGTTAGTGGGGGCAGAGGGAGGTTGGTGATGGTTTGTTGGTTTGGTTTTTTATATAGAGAGCTGGTTTTACCTCCTCAGGTGAGGACAGAATTCACAGCTCCTGGGCACTGCCTTCTGTAGCTGATAAAAGGAGCAATACATCTGTTTGTCATGCAGCATCTCCCAGATCTCACCTGGGGATGTTTTGTCATAGTGGTCACCAATGTGAGTGCTGCTGGGTACTCCTAAGCCAAACACAGAACAAAAAACCCAAACAAGACCAAAACCCACACACAACCCCCCGAATTCCCCAAACGCCTCCCTTTCTAAAGCAGCATGAAAAGTCGGCCTGTTTTGCAGAACAGTTGTGGTGGGGGAAGAAAAAACCCCCACCTAAGAAGTGCTCCAAACACTTTGTTCTTCAGCTCATGAGAAGAAGTCCATCAGCAGAGGGGAGGCTTTGGTTCCAAGCACGCAGTCCAAACTTTCACGAGTTAGCAGCGGGTTTGGTCTTTCTAAACTAACTGGATCCAGAAGAAACCGCAAGGAGAGTGGCCTCAATAAACACAACCTCTCTACACAGGTAATTTCTGTCACTTGACAACATGCAGTCTGAAGTCCAGCAGGTAAATAACAATGGAAAAAAGGAGGAGCAGGGGAGGGAAAAAGAGGATTGGAGGGGGGGAATGGGGGAATTAAAAAAACCCCAAAGAGCAAGTTCAGAGTATGTGGTAAATATCCTAATGTAAGGGATCCTGCAGGGTGTGAAGAGAGAAACCCCATCTGGGTTTCTCTCCCCTCGTCGAATATCCAGGGCAGGCAATCCTGCTTGTGTGTCCCCTGATGCAGCGGTGCATTTGTGTGTCCGTAACGTGAAGCCAAGGGGTAAAACCTCTGCTGCTGGTGAAGCCTGCTCATCTGTTTCTGTTTCTGGCTGCGTTATGGGCTCTAATGCTTTGCTGATCCGAATCTTAAATTCATTTTGCTGTAGCGCTCTGAGATAGAAGCTGTTCTTCATGTGTTTAGTACTGGGGACGTTGTGAGTCAAGGGGGACAGTTGTGCTCTTGCCACAAGGGAACACGTAACTCCTGTTAGCTTAACAAGGAGCTTGTCTTGTGGAAAAAGTACATTGCCAGTTATTCTTCTGATCTGAAAATTACGCAGTGGGTTTGGTAAAATAAAAGATTCTCAGTGTCTTCAGTCCTTTTCCTGGTGAGCAGCCAGACGCGTTAAAATACAAAGAGAGAAGCTCACAAACGGAGCTGCCAGGAACCACTGCTGGCTCTGTCGGCGAAGGAGGCATGAAGTGAAGTCATGGGTATTGCAGAAAGGAGTCAGGAGTGCTGGGTGCCTTGAGGATTTCCCCACAAAATACTACTTAAAAGGAAATAGGAAAGAGTGACACTATTTTTTGGCTGTTTGGAAATGTTCTGAACGAGCGTTTGTGTTTAGAGTAAATTTGCCCTTTTCTTCTAAAGGGGATTCCAAGATGTAAATTTAATGTCTAAAAAAACAGAACAACAAACAAACGATAACAAACAGAACAAGAAAATGCCAAAACTCAAATAGGTTCCTGCAGTAGATTGAAATAGTAGTTTGGGGGACGTGCTTTCAGGCTGACCTTTATAGAGCAGAGTGGACGGTTGGACTCGGTCATCCCAAGGGTCTTCCAACCTGAAAGATGGTTCTCAAATTCTGTGAAATCCATTATCCTGTTGTTGTTTTTAAGAAACTACTCTTTGTGAGCAGATTTAGCAAGGTGATGTATTCGTAGGCTGTCCGTGCAAACATCATCATCTTTTACAGAGAGCAATTCTGTCTGTCCCCTTCTTTTTCTATTAGGAAATTTCCCAGTGGATGTTTACGCACATTGCCGTGGTTCGGGACCTGGTTGATATGCAGTACAAGGAGTATCAGGAGGTATGGCTCAGAGGCTTCGTCACCCGGCGCCCACAGGTCAACCCATTTGGCTAGACTGACCCCATTTTGCACTCTGGAGCTTGTAAAACATTAGGTCAGCGCTGGTGAAACGCTTGAACGTTCGCAGCGGTTATTTCTAAGAGGTTTTTAAATGTGAACAAATAAACCAATGAGAAAACTCCTTTTGATTTGGGTATGGATGACATGTAGAGCATTACATCTGAAGTCCTCATGTTTTTCAAGAAGCTGAAGTCTTTCCTTAAAAATGTGAAGGGTTTTTTAAAGGGTAAAAAAATAATCAGAGGTAAAGAGATGAAAAAAGCAGGAGCAAGGCTGGAAATGTGCTGGAATATGCTTCTTGAACGTTTGTCCGGGAGCTCCGGAGAAGCCGTGTGTGCAGACGTTGTTTTGATAGGAATGCAGTGAAAGGTCTGTGGTGCCTTTCCCAAACCATGTAGTGATAGAAAGTAGCTACTCTTCGCCTTCTAGAGTGAAATCATTGCACCATGCAGTCTCTTCCAAACGTGCCCAAAGACCTTTGATACAAACTAGTTGCTGAGCTGCATGCCAATGAATCTTAAGAAATGAGACGCGAGTCGTGGAAAGCGATTAGTTGAAAAAAACAACCACTGAACATACGTTTTCATTCATCAAAATCCGTTTTCCAAATGAGTGGCTTAGTGTTACATTTCCTTCATGTTTGTCGTTTAGAAATACGCTCCATGAACCACGCAAATGAAAACAGAGCTTGTACCTTTTTTAACCTGTTTTTGTTGAGAAGGCTATTGTGTGGACCCTGCTTTTATGACGACTGACACGAGAAGTCTCACTGAGGTGGAGCAGAAAATGCTGCTCGAGTGATGTCGTATTACTTTATTCTGAAATGTAGTGAAAGCACCCCCCTCCTGATAAACACCCAACTGTCCCTGTACCCAGCGCCAGCAGAATGCGTTGAAGTACGTGACGGAGGAGTGGTCTCAAATCGAGTACGAGCTGCTGCGAGAGAGAGGCTTGTGGGGCCCTCCCATTGGCTCCCATCTGGACAAGTGGATGTTGGAGATGACCGAGGGGCCCTGCAGAATGAGGAAGAAGATGGTGCGAAATGACATGTTTTATGTTCAGTATCCCTACATGCCTGAAGCTGAGCAGGAGACAAACTTGCTGGTAAGTCCTCCAGATTTTTTGCAGTCATTTTTATGCCGTCTTGTAAAATTTCTAGGTTCCTCAGATAAGTTTTTGTTAAGAGTTCTGCTCTCTCAGTGTTAGCTGGTGTGCCATCTGTGTGTGTCAGAGGGTTGGTGGGGTTAAGTCATTCATTGTGGGATATTTAGGGTAGGGACTGAACTGCTTGGCTCAGATCTAGGTGAACTCGAAGACTACCAGTTGGAACATAAGACACAATAAGATGCTTTTATCAGTCCAGTGATCAGCATCTTCCGAAACCTCGAGAGGCTGAAGAGTGCCGTGACTTGGGGAGGCTCCAGGGTGAGCCTTAGGCTAGGAAATGTGCTAATGGTCAGCTGAAAAAAATGGTGGAAAACCAATAATCCAGAAGGCAGATAGACGAGAGGCCTTGGTTCGGGCCCCTGAAAGGTTGGCACTTGGCTCCTGGAACACCACTTTGAAGAGATGGAGCAGGCTTTGTTGTCTCTTTGAGGCAGGCAGGCAGGTTTGCCCGCAGGGCTTTTCCCCTCAAATGGAAGGTGACCGGCGAAGCACTTAGAACCAGCAAATAAAAATCACACTCAACCAGTTTTAAAGCAGTACTTCTGTCTGCCTGCTTGCAGTTTAACATGGAGTGGCTGTAGGGACAGACTGATCCACACAAAGTGGAGAACATGCCATTGCAGATTCTTCTCAAACGTGTTCTTTCTCTGATGCTCATATAAATGCTGCCATGTTTTCAGTCTGACTTCTCAAGCAGACTTCCTGAGACAACTGATGATACCGTTCCTCAAAAGGTAAAGAACTGACTGAAAGAATATCAAATAAGTAGCACTTCTTTTCCTCCTGCACGTTAGGCAGTCTTAACAAGGCTTCTATGTTTGGCTTTCAACTTGCTCTTTCAGTAAATATTCGCAGGTCTAAAGGTGTTTTCAGTTAATCACATTAGAAGATGTCACTGTGCTCTCCTCAGCCTTCACCTAACCCAACCTCCTGTAGATCTTCCCTCCTCTGCTGCACACTAACAGGCTGTGTTGGGCTGTGCTCTCACCATTCTCACTTAGTGAAGTGTTGTGGCTTTGGGATCTAAACTAATGGCCAGTAAAATGTGTTTAGTAATGGGCAACAGTCACTCGGAAGCACTTAATGGGAAAGCTTTTCCAAAGAGGACCTGATGAGCTCCTTTGTGGTCTTTTGGGCCGTAACAGCCTACTCCTGTTACAGCCCAGATTACTTGTGTCTGACCTGACTCTTCTCATTTTTCCCTTGAGTGAAATAGACATATTTCTTTAAAAATGCCTTGATAAGAACAGATTTGTTTGGAAATGGCTGCTCTGCAAGCATGTCAGCACTGTGCTGCTTCCCAGTCAACGGGGCTCCTAGCCTTGCCCATCACTAAGTACATGTTCCATGTGCTCACTCACTGGGAGTCACAGGCAGCAGTAAACTAATACATGAAGGTGTGTATGTTGTAGAGAATAACCAGTACAAATCGCTAGTGGTTTACTTGCTTCATGTTAGCAGCACTAGGAAGGGTTTGTCTTTTTAAGACATAGGTAAGATGGAGCCCCCAGGACAGGCAGAACAGGGACCTGATGGACCAGGTTCAGAGGAGGCCATGAAAATGATCAGGGGGCTGGAGGCCCTGTGCTGCGAGGACACGCTGAGGGAACTGGGTTTGTTCAGCCTGGAGAAGGGACCTGATAGTGACCTTCTAGTCCCTGAAGGGGGCTACAAGAATCATAGAATCACAGAATCATTACAGATTGGAAGGGACCTCGAAAGATCATCCAGTCCAATCCGCCTGACACAGCAGGATCACCTAGACCAAGTCACACAGGAACACATCCAGGCGGGTCTTGAACATCTCCATTGATGGAGACTGCACAACCACCCTGGGCAGCCTGTTCCAGTGCTTTGTCACCCTCACTGTGAAGAAGGTCCTTCTCAGGTTGATGTGGAACCTTCTGTGTTCCAGCTTACAACCACTGCCTCTCGTCCAGAGGGACTGTTTACGAAGGCCTGGAGTGATAGGACGAGGGGCAGTGGTTTCAAATTAGAGAAGGGCAGATTGAAATGGGCTGTTAGGGAAAAGTCAGGGAGAAGTTCTTTAGCAGGAGCGGGATTGAACACTGGAACAGGTTGCCCAAGGCCTGAGTTGAGGCTCCATCCCTGCAGATTGTCACGGTGAGGCTGGACAAGGCTCTGGGCAACCTGATCTAGTTGAGGATGTCCCTGCTCACTGCAGGTGGGGTTGGACTAGATGTCCCCTGGAGGCTCCTTCCAACCTGGGCCATTCTGTGATTCTAAAGAGCTCTTAAGCATCATTTAGTGATGGTTTTGTGGTGATAAGGAGCGAAGGCATGGCTGAACATGAGTGAAAAATCAGATCTCGGTGCCCTAGAGTTTTCCCTTTGGGGCAGCCAGTTTGTCCTGAAATAATAACTCTCTCTGCTGATCTTCACCTCTTCATCTACCCCGAGCATCTGCTGGTGGTAGAGCTAGTTTGATTTTATTAGTCTGTGAGTTTCCCACTATACAATTGTACAGATGAACCTAAAAACACTCTATTATTTTTGATCACTTTTTCTGTATTTCCAGTTTTTACTGCAAAATTGGACAAGACAAAACCTTGCACAGAGTAGAAGTGATAGTCTGCAGCTCTGCACCGTGTGAAGCGTTACACTGGCTTAATAGTAATAATAATACTTTGTAATTAGCCCAAACAAATTTTGAAGTTGGTGGGAAATAATGCTACAAAACACAAGAAAAATGGCAATAGATAACTTGGGATAGATTCACAGAGCCTTCTAGAATTTGAGTGACAGCAGCTGGAGAGGAAAGCTTTCACCTGCAGTGTAAAAGCCGTGGGCTTGCATCACTGCGTCAGTGTGTTTTGCTTTCGGAGGGGCTCTTGGTCTTTATTACTGCCTTCATTTTCAGCTCTATCTCCTGTGGTCATTCTTCCGTATTTATTGTCCTCATTTAGTTCTTCCTTCTATTTCAAATGTTACCTCCATAATCAGTGAGGACCATAAGAATTGGCCTGTAATGGGGGATGGGATGACTATCAGGAAAGGGATAAAACCTCAAACCTGAACAAAAAGCCCAAACTCTAAATGAAATAAAAGCACAGACCAAACCAAACCACCCTCGTGACAGCCATGGTGAAGCGTGTCCTCATCAGTGGTTGTCATCTCAAGCTACACATCACAGAATTACTGACACTGCAAAAGACCTCTGAGACCTCCAAGTCCAGCCTGTGCATGGCATCGCCACAGCGGCCAGGCCAGGGCACTAAGTGCACAGAGAATTGGTTTGGGTAGAGGGATGCTCTTGTGCCAGTCTTCTGCTCAGGAGCTACCAAAGTCTTTGCTGAGAAGAAGAAAGACTGCAGTGAAGAGGGATTGCTGAGCGTTAAAGCTGTCCCGGACTGCTTGTAGTTCGTATCAGCTTCCAGATGTCAGCCTCTTTCCTTGAGGCAGTTCTGTAGCCAAACCGTTGCCTGGCGAAGAAGGCGGCTGACTGAGGGATTGACCGTGTGCGTCGCAGGGGGCCGCAAAAGATGACAGGGCAGCTCGCTGATCTGTCCACGGGAGGCACGCGTGTCCCAGCCTTGCGTGGCAGGACTGGCCACGCTTGCTGCCTGTCGCGTGGTAGGTTTAGCTGCAGGCAGTGCCACGGTCCGTCACTACCCGAGTGGCTGAAATCACCCCCTTGCAAATCAGCTGGCAGGCCCGGTCTCCTGTCTGTGTGGGGGGGTGTGTGGTTCAGCATGCACAAAGGACTGGGTGGGCACGCACGGTGCTGCGCTCGGCGAAGAGCTGACTGACAAAGCTCTTTCTCCAATGATTCCTAAGAAACCTGCTCGCTACCGAAGGGCGATAAGTTATGACAGTAAGGAGTACTACATGCGCCTGGCTTCTGGAAACCCCGCGGTCTTTCAGGATGCGATAGAAGAGAACACAGTGGGTGAAGCGACTCAGCAGGAGCCAGAGCACGGGGAGGACACGATTGCCAAAGTCAAAGGTTAGATCAGTTGCACTGTGACCAATTGTTTCCTTTAAATTTATGTGTCTTTACATCTTCTGCTGCCTTTGCATTAAGGTAAGTGTAAGGGTCATGTAGGACTCTTGGTTTTCGGGGCCAATGAATTCCAAGTTCAATAGGTTTTGAATTATTTTTTTTTAATGTATCGGGTTTTTATTTCTCTCTCTGCTCTTTTCTTCCAGGCCTGGTGAAGCCCCCTTTAAAAAGATCTCGCTCTGCTCCTGATGGAGGAGATGATGAAAATCAGGACCAATCGCAGGATCAAATTGTTGAGGGGAGTTCAATTGATGAGGAAGAGAAGACTGACAATACAACTTTGCTTCGACTTCTCGAGGAAGGAGAGAAGGTATTATGTTCTTCCAACACGCGGAGCACTTTCTGTGTTGGAGCCTCTGTGTAATGTGCTGCAAGCAGGAGTAAATGTCCAGAGTACCTTTGCTGCTCCGTGGCTGAATTTGTTTCACGTTTTAGCAGCGTCTTCCTTGAAGCCACACCTGTGCTTTGGCTCAAAAAGGTCTGGAGCTGAAAACCCTGTACTGGCAATATTCTTCTTCTTCTCTTCTGCCTTCTATGGGAAAAAGAATGTTAGGAAATGAAAGCTACAGGCTACCCCATGCTTGATGAGTGTCCTGTTGGCTTAAATCATTGATTTGGTGGACTGTCTGTAACAAATTCTGCCTTGCATTGGAATGAAAAACATTGATAACCAGCATTTTACTGCCAGTAATGGTGCTGAATGCCCCTCCTGTGTAATGATATTTCAGGCTTTGTCTGTCTGAAGTAAACCAGTAAATACACAGACCCCCACAACAGCCTTCTTTCTAAATTGGAGAGTTATGGATTTGATGGGTACGTTGTTTGGTGGCTAGGGAATTGGTTAGGTACATGGTTACCCTGTCCATGGATAGGGAATTCCATGGGTACGTGGTTTGGTGGGTAGAGACACTGCTCAATGTCCAGATAGACAGAGGTGACAAGTGGTGTCTCTAAGGGGTCTGTTCCGGGACCAGTGCTCTTCAATATCTTCACTAGCAGTGGGATCACGTGCAGATGACACCAAGCTGAGTGGCGTTGTCAGTAAGCCAGAGGTATGGGATGTCATCCAGGGGGACCTGGAAACACTGGAGAGGTGGGCCCGGGTGGACCTCATGGGGTTCAACAAGACCAAGTATAAAGTCCCACACATTATCAAGACAGGCTAGGGGGTGATGTGCTGAAGAGCAGCCCTGCAGAGAGGGACTTGGGGGTGCTGGTGGACAACAAGCTGGCCATGAACACATAGTGTGTGCTTGCAGCCCCCGAAAGCCAATCACGTCCTGGGCTGCATAAAAAGCAGTATGGCCAGCAGATCGATAGAGAGGATTCTACTCCTCTACTCTGGTGAGACCTTGCCTGAAGCCCTGCGTCTGGCACTGGAGAGCTCTCAGTACAGACCTGATGGAGCGGGTCCAGAGGAGGTCATGACAGTGAACAGGGGACTGCTATGAGAACAGGCTGAGGGAGCTGGGATTGTTCAGCCTGGAAAAGAGAAGTCTCCAGAGGGACCTTCCAGTCCCTCAAGGGGCCACAGGAAAGCTGCAGAGCACCTGTTTGCAAGGGTATGCAGCAACAGGACGAGGGGCAATGCTTTTAAACCAGAGCAGGGTAGAGTTAAACTGGCCATTAGAAACAAGCTGTTTACGATGAAGGTGATGAAACGCTTTAACAGGTTGCCCAGAGAGGTGGTAGAAGCTCCATCCCTGAAGGCATTCAAGGCCAGGCTTGATGGGGCTTTGATAAGCTGATCTAGTTAGGGGAGGTTGGACTAGATGACCTTTCAAGGTCCCTTCCAGCCCAACACATTCTATGATTCTGTGAAATGTACTCGTGATCACAGTCAAGCAGGCTGTAGGTTCGAAACAGTTCTCAAGAAACACAGTGGGAGTGGGTAGGTTAAAACTTTGTCATCGTGTGCGGGCTTTATTTCATTTCCTTCCCAGCTCTAACTGCAGGTGTTGTATGTATCTTCTTGAGGGGGAAGAGAGAAGGGTTTCTGATGCATTTGTAAGTGCTAAAGCAGTGTGTGGGGCTTGTTCTCATGAAGCAGGTCTGAGCCTGAGCTTGTGAACTGCTAAGTGTCCCTTTTCCATGACAGATTCAGCACATGTACCGCTGTGCTCGAGTCCAGGGCCTCGACACCAGCGAGGGGCTGCTTCTCTTTGGGAAGGAGCACTTCTACGTCATAGATGGGTTCACCATGACGGCCACCAGAGAAATACGGGATATTGAGACGCTGCCTCCGAAGTGAGTGGATTGTTAGAGTCTTTCCTCAGTCTTCATTAGATAAACAAGAAGTATTTATTGAGAGGTTTTTTCAGGAGACATCCAAAATTATGTCAGATTCAGAAAGAGCTCAGAAGCAGTTCCCTGTGTTGGCAAATTGCTCAATATAGTGTGGGACAATGTGAAAATGAGCTGTTTCTGTAACTGGACTGCCATAGGAATGAAGATAAAAAACCCAGATCTGGTCTAGTGGTGAACTTGGTGGAGCAGGGTTATTGATTTGGCTTGATTAGTGGCATAATCTAGATGTTAGATGGTCGGATTACTGGGTTTATTTGCAGTTAGGTTGGACTGGATGATCTTTGAGGTCTTTTCCAACCTTATCATTGCTGTGATACTGTGATCATCTCAAAGGTCTTTCCTAATCTGAAAGATTCTGTGATTCTATCTCTAGGATGCAGGAGCCAATCATACCTAGGGGAGCAAGGCAAGGACCAAGTCAGCTCAAAAGAACATGCAGCATTTTTGCATATGAAGATATCAAGGAAGTCCATAAAAGGAGATACCTTCTGCAGGTAACTTGGACACTATTTAGATAGAGGAGCCAGCCTGGGAAGTTTTGGACAACGTTGTAATTTTCAAAAGTAAACTTAATACAGAACTGATCAGCATTTGGAAATGGAAAGTGTTTACTGGGATGTCGCCCCCAGAGGTGACAAACTAATGAATCGGTGTTGACATGGGGTTGTCCTTATTTTCAGCCCATTGCAGTGGAAGTGTTCTCCGGAGACGGACGCAACTATCTTCTGGCTTTCCAAAAAGGGGTCAGAAACAAAGTTTATCAAAGGTACTGTAAGATCAGTTCAAACACTGAGTGTTTGCAAGTGTCTGCGTGGGGCTATGTTTGAGCCTACAGTGACCTAAGAACCAGAGGCAGACTGATGGCCAGAGTGCCTGATGGGTGTTGGGCAGTAGGTGCTGAAAGCAGCCTTGTGCTGCAGGGAATCATAGGAAGAACCACCAGGAAGCGCTGATGCTGCATGTGAAACGCGATGGGTGCATTCACTGAGGGGAGGATCTTTCCAAGTTCCTGGAAGACATTATGCAGCTGCTCAAAGCAAAGTCTGTAACTGTACTAGATGCACTCTAAGAAAAAGACATACCAAGGACAAAAGCACTGATCTCGATCTCCTTTGAACTGCTGATGCAGGTTTTTGGCTGTGGTGCCATCGCTAACTGACAGTTCCGAGTCAGTGTCTGGGCAGAGACCAAACACCAGCGTAGAGCAAGGGTAGGTGCTTCTGTTCCTCACAGTCTCTGTAGCTCGTTAGTTTTAAAGAAATGATGCTTGCTTGATCAGGATTCACTGGAGACGCTGCAACCACCATTTAACAGGTGGCATTACCAAAATCAATAAGTAGTGACGATCGACTCCAGGTATCTTAATGGACTAACTTCATTGTCAGGATTGGTGTTTATCTCCAGTTCATGTCTGCAGTCAGCATTAATGTCCTGGTCGTCAGAGATGTGCTCAGAGTGGTGCCAAAGCCGTTAGATTTGTCCCACTTACCCAAGATATTCTCCTACCAGCAGTCACTCGGGTACATCCCTGCTTGTACTTAATTGTGTCATTAATATGCTTGATTTTAACCGTATGTGCTCAGAAACCACAAATAAGACACCACTAGAGCAGAAAGGAACAGAGCTCTGGTTTTTGAATTGTGACAACTTCTAAGTTTTAATCTTAAAAGTCTGGATTGTCTTGTTAGGACACAACGTGCGTCTTAGTCTGCAAATGTGCTTCCATCTTCCCTTTAGGTCTGGCTTGCTGAGCACTTTAGTGGGAGAAAAGTCTGTTACTCAAAGATGGGAAGTAAGTACGGACATTTGGGGTTGTATTCTGTTAAATCCCACGTTCTGTAGGACAGCTTAACAGGTACCCGTAGGGCACACCCTCTTGTTTGGACAGCCGGGGTCTAGCAACGTAGAAACTGTCCCACAGCGTTTGAGTTCGTGGCATTTCATTACATCATCATCAAGTAGGAGGTGCTTCTGCCACTGAAAATGCAGGGAGAGGGAATGCAATAGTCAAGTCAGTTCCGTGTGTTTGGGGCGAGGGGAACGCTGGCGGTCTGGCGGTGCTTGATTGTGGAGAGGTGAATGCTTTACAGTGTTATGTGTCTTCCTTAAGAGAGGAGAAATCAGTAACTTCCAGTACCTGATGCACTTGAATACTCTGGCGGGCAGATCCTACAACGACCTCATGCAGTACCCTGTCTTCCCGTGGATCCTCGCGGACTACGACTCGGAGGTGAATAAAATCCAGTGCCAGCCTTGCCGCTTACCTTTGGTGTGTCGTACAGCCTTGGCTTGTCTTTATCCCCAGCTGTAGTATTTCACCTGTTCTGTAAGGTTCCTCCCACTTAGCAGTGAGATGGTGATTGGAGGCTTTGGGCTGTGCCGTTAGGACACTGTACAGGAGGCACAGCATCTTCTAAGGCCTCTCTGTTGCAGCAGCTCCTGTAAGTCTTTGCCTTGGCTTTCAGCTGAGTGTCCCAAAGGACGTTCTGCTCACGTTTGCTTGCTTTGCTGGAAGACTCTGCTAGGGGCATTGTGAAATCTGGCTCCATGGTGAAGACTTGGTGTTTGAAAAAGATGAAACTTCTTGTTTCATCTGAAACCAGTGAAATTCGGGGAACTGTGTGAAAGAACCCAAAACAAAGCCACAAGGATGATGGAGGGAGTGGAGCATCTCCCTGATGAGGAAAGGCTGAGGGAGCTGGGTCTCTTCAGCTTGGAGAAGAGGAGGCTGAGGGGTGACCCCCATTAATGTTTATAAATGTGGGAAAGGTGAGTATCAGGAGGATGGAACCAGGCTCTGCTGAGTGGTGTCCAGTGATAGGACAAGGGGCAGCAGGGACAATCTGGAGCGTGGGAGGTTCCACATAAACACTTTTGCACTGTGAGAGTGAGCCCTGGCACAGGCAGCCTAGAGAGGTTGTGGAGTCTCCTGCTCTGGAGACATTCAAAATCCACCTGGACTGTTTCTGTGTGACCTGCTCTAGGGGATCCTGCTCTGGCAGGGGGCTTGGACTAGATGATCTTTTGAGGTCCCTTCCAACCCCTGACAGTCTGTGAGTCTATGAAACATTCTATTAATGCACTTGTGGGCAGCTGCTACTACCAGCCAGACCATAACACACGGTATTGTTAGGGTGTGTGTTGAGTGTTCAAGAACAGAATTACAAGTAATTGGGGAACAGGAGGGAGGAGGGCAGCGGGGGAAAAATTGTGGGGAGCCCAGATGGGACTTGTAATGAAAAAGGGTCTGTTAGATGGGACTGAAAGACGGTCCATCATTGCATTTGGTGGTTGTGTATGTAGGAAGTGAAGGTGGCAGCCTCAGGGAGTCTGTGATGCTGAGCTGCTGCTGAGCAATGTTAAAGGGATTTGTTTGGATCAGTTGTTTGGTTTTGTTCTTTTAAAGGAACTGGATCTTACAAATCCTAAGACCTTCAGAAACCTGGCCAAGCCCATGGGAGCTCAAACAGAAGACAGGCTGGCTCAGTACAAGAAGCGATACAAAGACTGGGAAGATCCCAATGGTGAGTGATGTTACATCTTGCAGGAGGAGCAGAGGAGTCCGCAATCCGCACGTGATGGGAGTTCTGGGTTTTTGGATGATGGGGATGGGGACGTGCAGACCTCTGCGGAGCTTTCAGTGACGTTCTTGCTGTGGTGTTTGTTTGAAACCTGAATGACAGCTTTCTGTAAATGCTGATTTACATTTTACATGCTTACGTGTCCAAACAAAGACAAGACAGTTATAATTCTGCAGGGCTGAACACTGGTTAGAAGCCAGGCTGGGCAGGCACCAGAGGCACACGACTGGCTGTCTCTACTAGCACAGTTTGACTGCTGCTCAAAAATTGAGTTCTACGAAGGAGTGGGAATACTGGTCTCTTGTAGCATTTTCATGTCTTGATTTTTTTTTTGCTAAGGGAAGAGCATTTGCTTGTCTAAAAAACAAAGCTCAGAATGAAGTGCAACTGAATGAGGCATTCTTGGTTTTAGAGCTTCCTTATAGGTTGACAGGAAGCGTTGTGCGATTGGCAGGGGAGCTGTCACGCGACACGTGTTGCCTGTGCTGGCGCTGAAGCTGCAGGCCTGTCTGAGCGCTGCCGGGCTGCTCTCTACCACACAGCAGCGGGAGGCAAAGGTGTTCATCTCTGGAAACGAATCGGTGTGCCCTGAGTGTGTTTCTGCAGGCCTTTTTCCTGAGAAATCAAGAAGGCAAAAGCTGTTCCAGATCGGTAGCCAGTGATGTTCAGATGTGTTTCTGTGTAAAACCTTCATCCCACAGTAACTGGGGAGCCAACAGTGTAAAAAAAAACAAGTGTCATCGTCATCGTGGCCGTGTTGCCGCGCTGCCGTTCGTTAAAATCCAGAAGAACTGACCAGCTGGTACTGGGCTGCAGCCAAAACTCAAGCGATGGCCGTGGCAAAACAGACAGCTTTCTGGTGCTCACGGATGGCGAGGAGGAACTCCAACAGCACGTGTTCCGAGGGTCACACCGTCATTCAAATGCAGGACTCGGGTTTTTATTTAAGGGTTTTTTCCAGTTTGTACAGAATCTGTCACCTAACTGCTTCATTTGTTGCTTGTGATTTTAATCTTCTGCAGGAGAAACCCCAGCTTATCACTATGGAACCCACTATTCATCAGCCATGATAGTTGCTTCCTACCTTGTCCGAATGGAGCCTTTTACTCAGATTTTCTTACGCCTGCAGGTAAAAACTGCATCACCTCCCCTTGTGTTTCTCTCCTGCTGTGCATTTGAGAGCTAAGTGAAAAATGAGAACCACTGGCTTTTTCATCAAATGTGGTAGGAGAAGTGTTTCTAGCAAAGCTCTTCTTGCCCAGGAGGTTTGTGATGTTTCTTTGTTAAAAAGAAGGTTCAGGAATTCCCTGTTTTCTCTTGTGATGTGAGCACTTTTCTGGCTGCACGCACAAGAGTGTCAGCAAAAAAACACACAACAGGTTAGGTGGGGATCGGACTAGATGATCTTTTGGGGTCCCTTCCAATCCCTCATGCTCTGTGTGATTGTGACAAACCCTTTGCTCCTCTCACTTTGTTTGTCTTTTGTTGAAAGAATCAGAAGCCAGTCATCTGGTTCTGTGCTGGAGGTGCTGAAAGATTGTTATTTTAACCCAGAATGGATATCCAGAGGGCTCTGTCAATACTGAGTGTTAAATGAAACTAAGGTTTGCAGTGGAGTTTGTCGCACTGCCCCTCAGATACTCTCCTAGGCAGAAGCCATCGGGCAAAAAGACTTCGTCTCTGGAAGAAACTAGACACTGAAAATAGAGTCTCTGGAAGAGACTAAACGTTGAACCAGACTGTACAGCTCTCAAAGCAGTGAGACAGACACATTGCTGCCTACCAAAAAGAGCGTAATGCAACTGTTGAAGCCTGTTGTGGTAGAGGAAGGTTCTAGAGTGTGTTGATTAGGCAGAGGGTGACTGATCTGCCACCCTGGCAGAGTCTGCTGTGCTGGGAGATACTCCGGTGCTGACACGCTTCTTGCTCTGTCCTGCAGGGCGGTCACTTTGACCTGGCCGACCGAATGTTCCACAGCGTGCGGGAGGCCTGGTACTCGGCATCAAAGCACAACATGGCAGATGTGAAGGAGCTCATCCCCGAGTTCTTCTACCTCCCCGAGTTCCTGCTCAATTCCAACAATTTTGACCTAGGTAGGCACCAAGAGCTTGAGAGCATCGCTGTGGATGCGAGAACTGTTACAGACAGTCCAACATGAGAGAAGTGTCTGCTAATACGGGCAGAAAAGCATCTGTTGGACTGCCTGAGACAGTGACAGATGGCTTCGTGTTCTGGCGTGAATGCATAAGCAGGACTGCTGCTGGTATTTCCTGCTTCTCTGTGTTTATTCACTGAGTTATTCAGAGCTCACCATTTCATCGGGAAGAGCGTAGCAGAAATTCTTCCCTTTTCTCTGCGATACCTCAAATTTACTTTTCCCAATCTATCAGACTTCAGATACTTTCTCAAGCAAGGAGTGTTCGTGGTAAGCAGTTAATGCAGAGACATGCTGAATAAGACATTGAAATACCCAAAAAAAGCTTAGGGTTTTTTAGTGATGTTGTAGCTGGGCTTTGGTCTTGTTGACCAGTTCAAAACTGATAATCATATTTCACCGGGCTTACACTTTACACTTTTCTCCATGGAACTTGGCTGCTCCATGATGGTGTTCACCAGCTTTTTGCACATTTTTTTTAAGCTTTGCAAAATGTGTTTGTCAGTCTTCACTTTTAGAACTTCCTCTTAAATTGTTCCTAAAGATTTAGGAACAGTTAACTGCAACAGAGGAATCACCAGTGAACTTAGGTGTGACGTTTGTGAGGGATAGCAGTTAGCTCTTCGCTGTCACGGAGCGAACATCCTGTACTCCTGTGGGATCATTCTCATGGGTGAAACAGAAGCAATAATTCCACTCCTTGATACAGAATGCTTGGATTGTGAAGCAAATAAATCCTGGGATGAAGTACTGCACAAAAGCTTCCCAGTACAGTTCTCAGTTATGTGGCACTCCGCTGACGTGCCGTTGTTGCCTACGTACCATTCTCTCTTAGATTGGTACTAGCACGTTTATTCTGGTTTTGCTAATAGGATGAGGAGGTCAAACAGGTGAGAAAATGAACCTGTGCTTGTTCCCCTGAGTGCAAAATGGATAGATGTAGCGATGAGGGCCCAGGGGTTGCCGATGCCACGACAGGAAGCAGCACAGGAGACAGCGGTATGGTGAAGCAATGAAGGCACCGTCGTCGTCCGCCCGACCGTGGGGACGGCCCTTCCTTTTATTAGCTGACAGACGCCAGCGATAAACAAACTCAGGATTGGTGCTTGGTGAATTTGTGACGTTAGGTGAAAGGTCTCCCGACGTCACACGCCTGATTTCCCTGTGTGCTTGTGTGAGAAACTACGCGAGGCATTTAGCTTGAGATGACAGGTTTTACTAACTGCGCCGCAGGTTAACCCCAGAACCAGTTATGACAAGTTCCTCCAGCCACACACTTCCCGGACATGGTGTGCCAGTATCCCATATGCTCGAGGAGGAACATCCTTAAGGAAGAACTGAAGTATTCCCACCGATAGCTGTTACGTGGCAGTTCCCAGTGGCAGGCTTGTCTGCTGAGGTGCCAACTGAACTGGTGGAACGGGATTCTGGCTGTGCAAAAAGCTCTCGTACTGCCTGTTGTTCTCATTAGCTTTACGGTGGATCCGTCCCATGATGGGGAGAGAAAAGCAGGCATTTACTTGAATAGAAAAACCAAACCAGAACAATCCTCATGTTCCAAGAGCACTTGACGGAGAAACATAAAGGTCTGGACTTCAGACAGTACATTATGTTGTGCAGACTGAGGCTTGGTAACGTAGCTCGTGCCTCCAGCAGGAAGGGTGGTGTTTGCGTGCTGAAACGCTATCATTCTCAAAAGCCTTCGCGAGGAGAGTTTGAATTCTTCCTCCCGCGAGCAATCAAAAATATTCTTCATGTTTTCTTGCCTGATCGTTAACAACGACACAGGATTTTAAAGACAAGACAGAACTGGCTTGTTTTGCGAAGGAAAGACGCTAGAATCTGATATTGGTTTTTTTATCTGATAATTTTGTGTTTCCCCCTTGCTGTTCCAGGGCGGTCTCAGTGCTTTGCTCCAAATTCCGTTTCTTTTTGGTAGGTTGCAAACAGAACGGCACCAAGCTCGGGGATGTGATACTCCCTCCGTGGGCCAAAGGAGATCCTCGGGAATTTATCCGAGTTCATCGAGAGGTAATTTGCCTTTTCATAGGGACAGCAGGAAACATTGGTCGGGACTTCCCACTGCACACGATCGTAAGCTCTGCAGTCACCTGAGCTCTGGGCTGATGGCTAACTGCTGTTAGGAAGGGGCTTTCCTCCCCTTCCGCTTTGGCTAGTGAGGGCATTGAGGCAAAATTTGCTTCCACAAAAAACTTTATCAAAACATAACAAGAACCTGTCAAGGTACCTGATGCATTTTAATATATGGCAGATAGAGAGGACTCCAGCGGTGACCAGTATGGCCAGTGTTCACGCATGCCCTTTGAATTTCAGGCTCTGGAATGTGACTTTGTGAGTGCACATCTGCATGAGTGGATTGACTTGATCTTTGGCTACAAACAGCAAGGTCCTGCCGCGGTAGAAGCTGTAAATGTCTTTCACCATCTCTTTTATGAGGGTCAAGTGGACATATACAACATCAACGATCCTTTAAAGGAGACAGCTACCATTGGCTTCATTAACAACTTTGGGCAGATACCAAAGCAGGTACGCACAAGTGCAGTAGGCTGACACTACGAATGTCCTGAACGTGTCAATGAAGGAGACTGGCTCTTTTAGGAAGGCTGTGGCAAAGGAGCTGTACGAACAGGTTTTGAGTGTAGCGCTGCAGGTAAAGGCTCTTCACAAGACTAGATTAACCAGGTAAATGCAACATTAGATCTAAAGTCTCACTGTGTGGATTTTTAGGCTTCTTGAGGAGTTTAGGGTTTCTTTCTTCTTACACACGTATTTTTTCTGATGTAGGATTTATTTAGGATTGTTTGTTATTTAGTGAAACTTACTGAAATTTTTATAATGCTAGATCTGGTGGAACCCACCTAAAGCAAATCCCTAGGATCCCAGCCCACCTGCTTGGGAGCTCTCCACTCAGGCAGCCCAGTGCTAAAACCATGTCCTTGAGGAGCACACCTACAGGAAAGAGCCATCTGCCCCTCAAGAGGCCTTTTTAACACCTGACTTACCTCACTGTGTCATTTCTGAGCACAGCCTATGAGGAGCAGCAGTTGGCCTGTTTAATACTGCCTGAGCGTTTCAGAGCCAAATCCTAGCCCCGGGTCCAAATTCAGCACTGTGTGGTGCCTCAGCTTTGGGATTCTTGCTTATTTCAGCACCCAGGAGTAGCTTCAAAAACACGTTGCCCATCGAGCCTCATGGGCTGTTGTGTGACTTGTTGGAGCCCAGTCAAGTCCTTGCCGTAAATTATTAGTGGAAGCTGAGACCGGCTACGTGACGCTCGCTGAGCTGAAGAGTTTGTGAGGCAAACTGGGGGGTCTCGATGGTCTCTTGTCATCGTTTGCTGATGTGAACATGTGTGTTAATGATCATCTCTTGATGCAATTCAGCTCTTTAAAAAACCGCACCCACCGAAGCGTGTGAGGAGTCGACTGAATGGAGAGGCTGTGGGACCCTCCGTGCCCCCTGGCTCCACAAGTGACAAGATTTTTTTCCATCATTTGGACAACCTGCGGCCATCTCTTGCCCCAGTGAAAGGTAAGCTGTAAAACTCCAGCAGCCATCCCTGTTCCTTTGCCAGAGCACTCAGAGATTTGGCAAGATCATTCTTTTCAGTGCTCAGCTTAGTCCTAGTGCTCTTAGTGCCTCTATTGTTGCGAGAAAGTCCAGTTTCAAATGCACTAATGCTGTGAGAGTCTGTTCCTGGCTACCCTGAGGTGCTCTTGAGAAGCATCCGATCTCTGCTGGTTTAATAAGCTTTTTTGACACCGAGTGATAAAACTTGTTAAGGTTTGAATTTAACAACAATATTCAGGGGGTATTTCTTCTGGGGCTGCAGTAGCCTCGATTTTTGTGGTTTTCATAGCAGAAAGAGTCTCTTTCTCAGCACCAAGAAACAGTGGTAGGAAAGGATGGTGCTGGTAGCTGCAGCGAGACCTCAGAAACGTGGGGTTTGACTTATCATCTGACTTTGTGCTGAACTTAATTGTCTGTGAGGCAGATAAGTTACGGTGCAGAGATTTCTCCTCTAGCTGATTCAATGAATTGCAGAATCACAGACGTCACAGATCATCAGGGACTGGAAGGGACCTCGAGAGATGATCCAATCCAGTCCCCATCAGTCTGTGACTGCCTTGTCTAAAGAGGGAAGGATGCATTCCTGCACACAGCATGGCAGGGTTGCGCTCTAATACAGGGGGTTGGAAAGCAACGACCTGTCTTTGCAAAGCTTGGAGAGAAACAGGTAGGTCCTGCAGGCTGTAACTCAGGGGAAAGCGTGCCCAGGGGCTGGAATCAACACAGCAACTTACTTTCCCTTGTGCCAAAAAATGGTGGAGTGGCTCCTGAGGAGCACAGAGCTCACCTTGTGCGGCACGGCAGGCGGGTGCAGAACTGTCTGTGGTCCTCGGTGTGTTCTTGCCACTGCTGGTGGTTCTTAGCCCTGCCTTTGGTAGAAGCAGAGCACAAGCTGGCATCGCTGCAGGCGAGGAGAAGGTTTTCTGTGGCATCACCAACACAGAGATTCTGCTTTGGCGGAGCATCACGCGTTCAGTAGGGCCCACTAACATTTGTGCCGGCAGTAAAACATAACCCAGTCATTTTTTTGCAGAGCTGAAGGAGCCTGTGGGACAGATCGTGTGCACCGACAAAGGCATTCTGGCAGTAGAACAAAATAAAGTTCTCATCCCACCCACATGGAACAAGACCTTTGCATGGGGCTATGCAGACCTCAGCTGCAGACTGGGCACCTACGAGTCGGACAAGGTGTGTCACCTGGAATGGATTTCAGAGCTGGGTGTGCCAAAAGCAGTGTCTTGTCCTGGGAGTGAAGCGCTCTTGTGCTGCAGGGGTGTGTTTGCGTGCTCCCTGCCTGGCAGCCTTCGCCAGAACGCTGGCAGAAGGACACACACCACTCAGTCATTTTGACCAGATCTGCAAAACACTACTGACTGAAATCATGGAGTTCAAGCTCATGTTCTCTTGGGAAGCAGCTTCTGGCAGAGGCTGGAATTTCCTGTTTGAGAAAACACTGTGTAGGAGGTAGCAGAGACATCTGAGCTGCTTAATGGTCCAGCATGCAGGGTGGGCACTTGTTAACCCCCCGAGGTTTTTATGGGACCCTGCCAAACGCTAATCCTGCCAGTGACCTCTCTGTTCTCTTTCTTTGTAGGCAGTGATTGTTTATGAATGTTTGTCTGAGTGGGGTCAGATTCTGTGTGCCATTTGCCCCAACCCCAAACTGGTAATCACAGGAGGAACAAGTACGGCTGTGTGCGTGTGGGAAATGGGCACCTCCAAAGAAAAAGCCAAAGCCCTCACACTGAAACAGGTAAAACTCTGTCAAGATGCTTGTTCTGCGAGTCGCGATGGTAGAGCAACGGAAGGTGAGCCAGCACTGTGCCCTGGTGGCCAAGAAAGCAAATGGCATCCAGCAGGACTAGAGAGATGATCCCACCCCCCCCTGTACTGGGCACTGGTGGGGCCCCACCTCGAGTACTGGGGTCAGTTCTGGGCACCTCAATACAGAAAGGACATGGAGGTGCTGGAGTGGGTGCAGAGAAGGGCAGTGAGGCAGATGAAGGGTTTGGAAAACATCCCCTGCGAGATGTGACTGAGGGAGCTGGGGCTCTTTAGTCTGGAGAGTAGGAGGCTGAAGGGAGCCCTTACTGCTCTCTACAGCTACCTGACAGGAGGGTGTAGAGTGGGGTTGGTCTCTTCTCACTGGTGACAGGACAAGGCGAAATGGCCTCAGATTGCACCAGAGCAGGGGTTGGGTTGGGTAGCAAGAAAAACATCCTCACAGTCAGGATTAAGCACTGGAACAGGCTCCCCAGGGAGGAGGTTGAGTCCCCATGGCTAAATGTGTTTTAAAGTCATTTGGGTTGGTGCTCAAGGTCAGAGTTTAGCAGTGGGTTGTTAGGGATAGGGTAGCAGGGTTAGGTCGAGGTCGGGCTCAGTGATCTTGAAGGTCTTTTCCAACCTGAGCAATCCTGTGAATTCTGGAAGTATTTCTCACATCACTAGGCTTGGAAACCACAGGTCTGGCAGACCTTTGGAGAACAGGTCCACTCTCAAAGTGGGCAAAATGCATCTTTATAATGGCAAGTTTTTAAGGGGAGTGTCCGGGTTTGGAACAAGTTTGGGGGCAGAGACCCTTGGTTAGAAGTTTCCCTCTCTTGATTCCACTCCCCTGGCTCCCTCCTTCCTCCTGAGAGAGAGAAGAGCGACGGATGAGCCAAAGCACCCGGGCCACGTGCTGGGCTTTGACCAGCGGTTGGTCCCTGAATGAGCTGCAGCAGTCTGACTGTGTTCTGGGCAGACGCCTGTCGCGGCGCTTCGAGGAAGCCTAAAAACAGAGTCTGATACCAAACAGATGCTTGTAGCTTCCTCCTCCTTTCAATGACCTTTCCCTTTTTGGTTGCAACAATTTATTGTCTCTTTTACATTTCCTCAGACACCAGCAGAAGTTGTGTAGGAGCCATTGTGCAGTTACTTGTTCTGTTCTCCTTGTCTTTCACCGTGAGAGTGGTGAGAGTCTGGAATGAGTTGCCCAGGGAGGTGGTTGGGGCCCCATCCTTGGAGGTGTTTATGGCCAGGCTGGATGGGGCTCTGTCCAGCCTGATCTAGGGTGGGGTGTCCCTGCCCATGGCAGGGGAGTTGGAACTGGATGATCGTGTGGTCCCTCCTAACCCCGACTGACTCTATGACTTGGTCTGGGCGACCCTGCTGTGGCAGGGGGATTGGACTGGATGATCTTTTGAGGTCCCTCCCAATCCCTGATGATTCTATGACTCCATATTAAACCTGCCTGTTCTCACAGTGTAATTTACGGTGCGGCCTGGCACGCCTACAGACAGGCCACTGAGGCAGATGGAGGATGCAAGATGGGTTGGCCATGTCTTTTTGGTTGGGCTTTTACAGCAGAAGTCTCTACAACACTATACCTTTGGCATTTGGGATTGTGATGGTGCTTTTGAAATGGAAGCACATGATTCTTCTTTTCCATTATCGAAGAGCTGCCAGCCGAGCACCGAGCGCGCTGCGTTTGCTGAGAGCAGAGTTCATGTTTACATATCTGAATCTTGTCGAGTAAGTGCAGTGATTCCCGTGCTCTCTCCTGATTCAGCTCTTTCCTCCTGGCTCTTGTTTTGCAGGCGTTACTGGGTCACACTGACACCGTCACGTGCTTAACGGCGTCGATAGCTTACCACATCATTGTGAGCGGATCCCGGGACCGCACCTGCATCATCTGGGATTTGAATAAACTTTCCTTTCTCACACAGCTCCGGGGCCACAGGGCTCCAGTCTCAGCACTCTGTATAAATGAATTAACGGTAAGAAACAACCCCCCTCCCGTGTGTGCAGCGAGGACAGCGGAACAATGAAACCAGAGGTCCTCTGGTCGGTGGGTGACACTTCTGTAACCCACCCGATGGCTGGGCAGCCAGCTTGGGGAATGAGGTGCCTTTTGCCCAGGAGGCAATAAAGTGTCACTTATTCCCTGCAGAGTGGCTTGAGCTTGGAAGGGCTGATTGACTGTGTTGGCAACAATGCAGCCAATGTGGCAGTAAAAGTCAGTTGTCACGCCTGCCACAAGGGCTAAGGAAAGATTTTGGCTTTGTTTATCTTATGCTGAGTTTAAAGAAAGCAGAAGATGTTACATGAAACTGCAGTGACAGCTGCAGTGGAAACAGACGTATCCTAAAGGCTCATCTCTCTGGTGCCCCTCAAAGTTTGCCCAGCTCCTGTGTGTGTCGGAGAATTTGCTTTGAGCTGGAACTTTATAAACCTGGTCCATTAGGTCTGGTGCTGCAACAGATGCAGTGGTTACTGTTCCTGTTAGCATCTTCATAGCAGGACAGTTTCAAGGCACAATGGGGCTGTAATGCCATGGGGGGTAGCCAGAGATGTAGTTTGTTAGCTGCTGATAATCCGATCGGTGTAGCGCTGCCACTGCAGCTCCTGCTCTCCTCTGCTCTAGTTGGCGACATCTCTTGTCTTTTTCTCAATAAGGACGCAAACGTCCCCAGTCCGAGCAGGACTAGGGGTGTAATTCTCCCTCTGTACTGGGCACTGGGGAGGCCTTCCCTCGAGTACTGGGGGCAGTGCTGGGCCACTCACTTCAAGAAAGATTGAGGGGCTGGAGCGGGTCATAGAATCATAGAATCATTGGGAATTGGAAGAGACCTTGAAAGATCATCCAGTCCAATCCCCCTGACACAGCAGGATCACCTAAACCAAGTCACACAGGAACACATCCAGGCGGGTCTTGAACATCTCCAGTGAAGATGCTGTGAGAGACCGTGTCAAATGTCTTACTGAAGTCAGGATAGATGACATCCACGGCTCTGCCATCATCCATCCACCTGGTTATGCCCTCATAAAAGGCTATCAGGTTGGTCAAGCATGACTTCCCATTTGTGAAGCCATGCTGACTGTCCCTAATGACCCTGCTGTCCTTGATGTGCCTGGAGACAGCCTCTAGAACAAACTGTTCCATCACCTTTCCTGGGATGGAGGTGAGGCTGAACGGTCTATAGTTACCTGGGTCCTCCTTCTAACCCTTTTTGAAGATTGCAGTGACATTTGCTATCCTCCAGTCCCTGGGCACCTCTCCTGATCCCCATGACTTAGAAAAGGTGATGGAGAGTGGCCTAGCCATGACTTCTGCTGTCTCCCTTGGTATGCGTGGGTGCATCCCCATCTGGGCCCATGGATTTGTGTACATCCCTAAGCCAGTCCTCATCCCCCAAGGCAGGCTCCTCTCTTGCCTCCACTTCCTCTGGAGTCTCAGCAGTCGGGGGCTTGGTTTCAGGACAGCCCCCAGGAGTATAGACAGAGGCAAAGAAGGTGTTAAGTATCTCTGCCTTCTCTGCATCCTCTGTCTCCAGGGTACCCACCTCATTCTGCAGGGGGCCTACGCTGCCTCTAGTTTTACTTTTGCTTGCTATATATTTAAAGAAGCTTTTTTTGCTGCCTTTGACCTCTCTTGCAAGGTTTAATTCCAAGGAGGCCTTGGCTTTTCTAGTTGCATCCCTACATTCCCTCACCAGAGCCTTGTAATCACCCCAAGTGGCCACCCCCTCCTTCCATGACCTATAGGCTTTCTTCTTCAGTTTACCCAGCACTTCCCTGTTAAACCACACGGGTCTTTTGGCCCCCTTCCTTGACTTCTTTCCTGTTGGGATGCTCATTTCTTGTGCTTCAAGAAAGCAGTCCTTGAATGTTTGCCAGCTATCCTGAGCTCCCTTACCTGCCAGTACCCTGTCCCGTGGGATGTCCCCTAGCAATTGCTTGAGAAGGCCAAAGTTGGCCCTCCTGAAGTCCAGGGTTGTGGTTCTGCTAGCTATTCTGTTCCTACCACACGTGACCCCACACTCCACCATCTCATGGTCACTGCACCCAAGGCTGCCCTCAACCTTCACTGCTTGAACCAGACCCTCCTTGTTAGTGAATAGAAGACCCAGCAGTGCTCCTCTCCTAGTGGGCTTCTCCACCATTTGCATCAGGAAATTGTCACCAGTGCACTGGAGGAACCTCCTGGACTGTGGGTGGCTGGCTGAGTGGGTCTTCCAGCAGATGTCTGGGTAGTTAAAATGCCCCATGAGAACCAGGGCCTGTAGCTGTGAGGCGGCTGCCAGCTGGCTGTAGAAGACCTCATCAACTTCCTCATTCTGATCTGGAGGTCTGTAATAGACACCCACAACAGTGTCACCCATGCCAGCCTGCCCCTAAGTCTGCACCCACAAACTCTCAACTCTCTCTTCTGCAGCCCTTGCACAGAACTCAACACATTCCAGCTGCTCTCTCACATAGAGGACAACCCGGCCTTGCTGACCTGTCCCTTCTAAAAAAGATGTAGCCCAGAGGAGCAACAAGGCTGGAGGGAAAGTCGATGAGGAGAGGCTGAGGGAGCAGGTTTGTTCAGCCTGGGGAAGAGGAGACTCAGGGGAGACCACCTCCCTCTACACAATTCCCTGAAGGGAGGTTGCAGTCAGGTGGGGGTCAGGCTCTTCTCCCAGGCAACTATCACAAGGATGAGAAGACAGGGTCTGAAGCTGCCAGGGGAGGGTTAGGTTGGATGTTAGGAAGCCCTTCCTCATGGAAAGGGTGCTCAGACCCTAGAATGGACTGCTCAAGGCAGTGGTGGAGTCCCCATCCCTGGAGGTGTTGAAGGCCGGCCTGGCTGTAGCACTTACTGCCCTGGTGTGGCTGCTGTGGTGATGTCCTGAGCTGGGCTTGATGAGCTCAGAGGGTCTTTCTGGCCTCCATAATTCTGGGATCCTGTGGGAGGGAAGGAGGTGCATGTGTGTAAAGAAGAGCAATGTGACAAGTCTTTGAAAACTGAGAGGGGAAGGTGCTGCTGGAGTATTTGCAGTGAAAAGTGGAGGAATCAGTCTGTTCTCATAAGTCAACACAAGACACAGGTTGCTACAAACTCTAAGTTCAACCTTACTGGCTGAACATGACTTCTTGTAAGTGAATCCTGTTCACATTTTTGCTGAAGAAAACCTGAAACTTGTATGGAACAGGGAGGTGCTGCTTGTCCTTGCAGGGGGACATTGTCTCGTGTGCTGGCACTTACATCCACGTGTGGAGCATTAACGGCAGCCCTACCGCCAGCGTCAACACCTTCACGGGCCGAAGCCAGCAGATACTGTGCTGCTTTGTGTCGGAGATGAACGAGTGGGACACCCAGAACGTCATAGTAACAGGACATTCGGATGGGGTCGTCCGGGTGAGTACCGGGGGCCACCGCTTGCTTCCTCAGGAAGCTGACAGTCACGTGCAGACCCCCCATCTTCTCCGTGTTGATGCCCCAGTTAAAGTGGGGTAACGAGCGTTGTTCCACAGCGCGCGTTTCCTGTGCTACTCTGCTGTGGTGACGCGTTGGTCATCGGCTTGCAGCCCTGGGGACTGTAGTTTCCATTCACTGGACTTGCTTTACCTGCCTCGAGATGATTTGGCTCACTGCCTGGAAGGCAGAGAGGAAGTGGCATCTCTGATAGCGGTGAGGGGTGGTAGCCCAGTGTCCAGTACTCGGCTGTGGTCAGTTCTGATTCCACTTTCAGTGAGGCCTGCTGGTCAGACTGCTGTGTGGAGTGGATCTGCTTCTTCTGAGCAGCTGTTAAAAAACAAGACTTGTACACTTGTGATTCAGAAGTGCTTTTAGAGTACCTCTCCCCCCCAGAATGGCTCAGTGTGGAGGATGTGGTCTGCCTCTGATGCCACCAGTACAGACACACAGTTCTGATGGACCAGCTTAGCTCCAGCAGCAGCTGAGGAGGAGGCCAAGATTTCACTGAGTGCCTCTTTGCTTGTCTGTCCCTCCAGTTCTGGCGGATGGAGTTCTTGCAGGTACCAGAAACACCAGCTCCAGAGCCTGTGGAGATGCTGGAGATGCAAGAGGACTGTCAGGAAGCACAACTAAGTATGTCTCTTGACTCGTGGGTTTGTATTTGCCTTTTTCCTGACCCTCTCTGAAATCCTGGGGTTATCCAGTACAGAAGTGTGGGACAGTGAGGAGTCTGTCTCCAAAGACAGAAGACTGGAGCCCAGATTCCAGTTCTGGAGCCCTCAGGTCAGGAAGGGCAGGGACCTGATGGACCGGGTCCAGAGGAAGCCACAAAAGTGATCAGGGGGCTGGAGCACCTCTGGTGCGAGGACAGGCTGAGGGAGCTGGGGTTGTTCTGGAGAAGAGAAGGCTCTGGGGAGACCTGATAGTGACCTTCCAGTCCCTGAAGGGGGCTGCAGGAAGGCTGGGGAAGGCTGTTCGCAAGGGCAGGGAATGACAGGACGAGGGGTCATGATTTGAAGCTGGAAAAGGGCAGATTGAGGCTGGACAGGAGGAAAAAGTTCTTTAATCTGAGAGTGGGGGTTCCCTGGAACAGGCTGCCTGGAAAGGTGGTGGAGGCCCTATCCCAGGAGCCATTCAAGGTCAGGCTGGACAGGACTGTGGGCAACCTGGTCTAGTGAGTGATGGCCCTGCTTGGTGTAGGGGGGTTGGACCAGATGCCCTCTGGAGGTCCCTTCCAACCCAATGCACTCTGTGATTCTGTGAGTATTCTCATCTTCTTGTTGGGCTCTTCTTATTGAAGAAACAGTCCAGGTCCAAGTCCAGATCACGTGGTGCTTTTTAGTAATTATTCTGTAAAAGAAGGTCTCTTTGTGTCACTGGGAAGAGAAACATCTCGGGCAGTTGCTTTTTGGTTTTAACAGAACCCTTCATAAATCTGTGTTGTATTTCCCAGTCCCCCAGACTTCAGTGCAGCTGACACAGTGTGACTTGGTCTGGGTGATCCTGCTGTGGTAGGGGGATTGGCCTGGATGATCTTGCGAGGTCCCTTCCAATCCCTCGTGATTCTGTGGTTTCAGAACCTGCCTCACGCAGACTGGCGCCGTGAGTGGCGTCAGGGCACGAGGGTTGTTTTCTGACAGACCCCAAGGAGCAGTAGTGTGGCTCAAGCCACAAACCAGAGAGCAGGGGCTGTCAGCACCACGCAGTTTGAATGGCACTTGGGAGTAGCCACTGCACAGCAAGTGTCCTGCGCTTCAAGGAGCGCTCCAAGAGAAGATGGTCCCAACGTGCGTGCGCTGACACGTGCCAAGGAGAGGTCTCCCACGCGAGGGGACCCAAGTGAGAACCTGCTCACCAAAAGGGGCTGAGGAACCCCACAGTTCTAGGGAAGTAATTGCAGACAGTGTCCCAGCCCAAGGGGGGAGTCTCTGTGGCTGCAAGACCTGCAGACTGGCTCCCAATTCGGTTGCAGCAGGACTCTGTTTATACCCTGAGTCCAGTGTGACCTGTGGTCCTTCTGATTAGTCACCAGGAAACTCAGCGGAGGGCTTGAGTGGCTCAGCCTGTAGGGAACCAGGGGCACAAAACATCACCCACCTATCAAGTGCCACAGTTTGGGTGCCAGGTTCTTGCTGAGGAGCTGGGGCAGCTGCACCTGCCACAGGTTCCAGCCAGGAGCTGAGTCTGTGTGAAGGCTTTGAGAAGCCTGCATGCCGTTTCCCTCTGGTCACAGGTAGTGAACAGAGGCAAAGCTCAGGCTAGAGCAGCCTGGCTAACGATGTCTTCTCTCCTGTTGGGTGAATCCAGGGCAGGAAGCCCACGAAGAGGACAGCAGCGACTCAGAGGCAGAAGATCCATGCATAGGCCAGGACACAAAGCTGCAAGAGAGCCAGAGTCAACCAAGCAGCACCAGCCATAGGCCTAGGTCTTCATCCAACAGAGCAGCGGTAGCATGGTCAGCAGACAGCGGCTCGGATGACTCCAGGCGTTGGTCAGACCAGCTCAGCTTGGATGAGAAAGATGGCTTCATCTTTGTGAACTATTCTGAGGGACAAGCAAAGATGCACCCCCATGCTCAGGTTAACCACCCGCAGCCCAGCTGCCCAGAGGCCCGGCACTACAGCCGGCTAAAACCAGGTAAGATGGGCTCTGCATGGAAACCTTGCTGTCAGCAGTGACCCACAAAGCAGTGGGCTTTGAGCCCGTGTGGCTTTGAGCAGGGTTGGCTAATAAGTCCCAGAATGGCCAGTGAAGGCTGCACATTGTTCACAGTTTTCCTGAGTCTCCCTTGGCCAGTAGCTGGGGGCCTTACTCGCCACCACAACCCCCTGCAGCAGGATGGTGGAGGCAACAGAAGGTACTAAAGCAAGGGAACTCGGGAGCCCAGCAAAACTGGTTCGGTCACGTATCCAAACCAGTGCATCAGCTGAGAGCTTCTGAAGAAAACCAGTGAGAGCTGGTAATCGGGGTCTTGGCTTTAAAGTCCTTTTTGTGTTTCAAATAATGAAAAAGCCAAAGTTTGCAGCTACCCCAAGGCTGTTTGGCTTTGATGGAGGGATTCTGCGCGCGCGTCACCATCCTCTGCAGTTCCCAGCTGCGCCGGAAGAACGTGCAGGCTCTCTGCTTTGTTGTGTGTCCTCTCCTTTCTCACTTTCCCCCAGTGAAGCTGGAGTCAGAGTCAGCCCTGCGGGGAGGAGTGTTGGGGGAGGAGGAAGCAGAAAGTGCCACAAGCAAACCTGCCTCTTCTCCTCCTCACTGCTGCTCGTTTCTAGGCTACAGGTGGGAGCGGCAGCTGGTGTTCAGAAGCAAACTGACCATGCACACGGCGTTCGACCGCAAAGACAACGCCCACCCAGCAGAAATCACCGCGCTCGGCATCTCCAAGTGAGTAGCCGACAGGCGACCGCCTAGGACGTTGCCTCGGTGTTGTCGGCAGCGGCCTGCTCCTCGCTCAACGCTGTCGCACCGCGCTTCTGCTCAGAGCAACCTCGACCAAGGGCTGAGGTTCTGGGAAGTGCTAGAGTAAGGGGCTCCGCTCGGCTGCGCTGCGTTTCACAGGGTGGCAGCAGCACTGCTGCTCCGTCAGACCGGGCTAACCGCCCCGGGTCGTACGTCAGCAGTTCACTGACCCGCTGCCTGTCCTGACGTGTAAAGCCGGTCGCTGGTGCCAGAGGGGCTGCAGGAGTGCCTTTGCTCTTTCTCTTGCAGGGATCACAGCAGAATTCTTATTGGGGATGGTCGAGGCAGAGTGTTCAGCTGGTCTGTGAGTGACCAGCCTGGCCGATCTGCAGCCGATCACTGGGTGAAGGATGAGGGGGGCGACAGCTGCTCGGGCTGCGCAGTCCGATTTTCGCTCACCGAGAGGCGTCACCACTGCAGGAACTGCGGACAGCTCTTCTGCCAGAAGTAAGCCAGCCACGGCTCCTCTGAGGCCTTTCCACACACAGCTTTGGGCTGAGGCGGCCCGTGACGCACCGCGGGAGGCGCGAAGGGCTGAAGGGATGAGGGACTGAGGTTTCCCTCGCCAGGGCGGAACTGATGAAGGAAAAACACTGAATGTCTCAACACTTCCAGGGAGGAATATGAAAAGACAGACCAACCCCTTCATAAATCCAGTTAGCAAGACAGGTATCAGGAGAGAACGAAACCTGCTTGAAACTGTGGACACCTCCCTGTCACCCATCTGGGAGAAACTCCTGACAAACGAGCCCAGCAAACAGAAGGGAAAAAGAAAAACATCACACACAGACCCCACCTGTCCCCCGGAAGAACCCAGACAAACAGGAAACAGAGAACCATGGGTCGTACTGACTTGGGAGGGACCTCCAAAGGGCACCCAGTCCAACCCCTCCACCACAAGCAGGGACAGCTCTCATTAGACCAGACTGCCCAGAGCCCCATGCAGCCTGAGCTGGCGTGACCCGAGAGCCTCGGCTTCGTGTGCAGCAGTCAGTCTGCCGGCAGCCTGAGCCGAGTGTCAGCCTTGTGCACGACCGTAAGCCTCAGCGTGCAGCCTCAGGCAGGGCTGAATGTGTGACGCAGAGGGCGCAGGGGACTCCTGAGCTGGGAGTCTCTTCTCCAGCCCTTTTGGGCCACAGTCGGCATTTCCAGTCCCATCCCTGCAGCTGCACTTTGAGTCTAAACGGGTGGCAACAGCTGGTTTTGAGCTGCCTCTCACACAGTCATCGCACTGATTCTGCAGTGACTCTACAGGTTAAATTCTGCTGCCTCCCTGCGTCGCGTTCTCTTGTTGAGAAGGGTTTGGGTAGTTTCCTGGTACTCGAGGTCAGGCGGATAATTTCCCACCGACAGGAAGGGAGAGGTGTTCCACCTGTGCTGTTCTGTTGTGAGGCCAGAAGACCTGTGTTCACAGCAGTGTTGGTTTTCTCCTACAGGTGCAGCAGGTTTCAGTCCGAAATCAAGCGTCTGAAGATTTCATCACCAGTCAGAGTCTGCCAGAACTGCTTCTACAACCTGCAGCATGAACGGGGTTCAGAGGAGGGGCCCAGAAACTGATGAGGTCCTGCCACGTGGAAACCTCTTCCAGCCCCACTGTCCCAAGAGTTAGCGAGAGCGTCGTGCAGCGATATGAAGGGATTAGAGTCCTGTCCGTTTACACTTAAGTTTATACCAAGTTTTAAGCACTAAAAAGGGATCATTGAATCACTTTGCGTTGACAGAGGAGGGTAACAGCAGTGAAGAGCAAGGCCCGGGAAGACCTAGCTAATAATCGCAGATCCAGTAGTCCAGTCCGAGCCGTAGCCTGCGCTGACGTGGCTGTTGAGCAAACCCTCCGAGATCCCCAGCGCCCGCTGTTGCTTCTGTAGAGCTCCTTGCCGTCGGTCCCAGGGGAGGGAAGGCGTTCTGGAAGACAGCTGTAACTCCGCCGTCCCGCCAGCAGCTGTGTATATTGTACATAGGCACACCGGCCGGCCTTCTTACCGAGACACGGACCTCGCAGCCCAGCACCGGGACCGCCGCGTGACCACTGCTCTTCGGGGGCATCTTCAGCTCATCTGGCCAATGAAACGTGAATGTTGGAAACGACACAAGAAGAGAAAGCTTGGTGGCATCCCGTGTTCTGCTGTTCCGGACCCGGTCTGTGCAGGTCTGCTCTCTCAGTTGCCCACAGGACCTCGATGTAAGGCTGTTCACAGACTCCCTGGGGTTTTTCAAAAGAAAACATTTTTGAGACTAAGACTGGAGGATTTTATTGTGGATGTAAAATAACCAGGAACTGAACTGTACACTTGTGTTGCGTTTTATACCAAACTGTTTACCAGCTCAGTGTTGCCCATGTTTACCAAGGCCTGTTTTATACATCGGTGCGCGCGGCGGTGTTGTGAGCCCCTTACTGTTCGTTAGCAGCCGATCCGTGCAGCGCAGGAGCCAGCTTTTCCCTTCTCTCCACAGCGGTTGGCTCACGCAGAGGTACAGAACAGATTCCTAGCCCTGTGGCTTCCCTGCAGAGCACCTTGTGGAAGCACAGCGCTGCTCTGGAGCAGTGTGATACCGGGCGTGCTAGCAGTGCTGCTGCGAGCTGTCCCCGCACCGCAGCCCGTGGCGGCCGCCGGGAGAAGCTCGGTGGCCTTGCAGTGTTTAGGTTCCAAAGTGAATTTCATTGCAGTATTTTTTTACTACTCTGTCGTTTGTTTTGTACTACACGTGGGACGAAGCAGAGACACCGATCCTCGCTGGGACTGAGACGTGTGCAGCAGCAGGCCCGCGGACGCCGCTTCTGAATGAGGTCTTGCCGGTGGGTTTTTGCTGGGTGGGTAGGGGGCAGGTGGGGTGCTGGCTGGTCTCTGGTTTGGCCTTGTTTTTTAATGTTTGTGGTGTTTTGTATGAGGGTGGCAGACGTGCCCTATCCAGAGCTAGTATATCCACAGGGGCTTCCTTCACATCGCTGTGAGGATGTGACCCAAATCAACAGGAGACAGGTGGTCCTGCTTTTGCTCTGTGAGGTTCTCCAGCAAGTGTCTGCACTGAAGACCATGAGATTCTTCTTCACTTGGAGAGACTTGCGAGAGCTCTGGCCCTGGGACAGCAGGTGCTTAGAGCTGGCCCTGGGGACACACCTGGCCCATGGAGAATGCCAGACCTGCTAGTGGTACGAGCTCCTTCCAGAAGGTCCTCGGCACTGCAGGGGCACCACCTGCCTTCTCTTGATTTGAGCCTCTAGAGGTGAAGAGTGAATTAATCCCGACACGTAGCGTTGTCCCTCGTGTCCCCTGCTCGTGCGCTGCAGGTTACAGACGGCATTTGATAGGTTTGCTGATGAAGCGTGAGCCGCTCCGTGAGACGAGGTTACTCCTGTTCTGGTGTGTGCACTCGGCCCTCAAAGAGCTGGAAGGCTTCTCTAGAGCCCTCGCACGCTGCCAGGTGCAGTTTGAGCTCAGCTGGCCCCAGAGTGATGGTCGCCCTTCCCAGGACGACGTGAAACCAGTGCGGTTCAGGAGACGGGCTCCTGGCCTTAGTGCCTCCAGCTGGAAGAAAAGGATCTTTTAACAGCCCTCAAATGCCTCCGAGTCCACAGTTTTCTCCCCCCTCGCCTCCAGGTTTCAACCAAAAACAAATGCAAGGAAGTTGTGTGTTCTGTGGAGTGGAGCTCGCAGCGCCACGTGCTCAAACCCTCCTAAACTAGGCTGGTGATGACAACGCTGGTGCGAACCGAGCACTCAGCGAGTGGTTGGTGTGTGGTGCTGATGTGTGTTCACGAAGAGAGCAGGCTGCTGGTGTTCAGCTGAACTGGCTAATCCTGTGGGCGGTGGGGTAGCCTTTCGATGTCCGGCAGCGCGCTGAACAGAGCGAGGTCGTTGTTCTTGACCGGTTCTGTGCCGTGCAGGTCAGTCCCGGCTCATGCTTCACAAGCAGATCACTGCAGCCCTCTGACTGAATGGTTTCGTTGCACCGCTCCAGAACCCAGACTCCTGCTTGTAGGAGGTGGAAGGGAAAACACTGACCCGCTCAAATTTCCTCTGGCAGCTGGTGCTGTGGGCAACTGTTTTGTTCACTTAGGAGCCGGGGTGGGGGGAGTTCCGCTTCCTTCAAGCTTCTAATGCAAAGACTTGCTTTGTTTTCCAGGTAAAAATCTGTTGAGCGAAAGTATACTCATGCACACTAACACTAGTAGACTGTATTCTCTGCAAGTACCTCACATGTCTTCTCCTGCCTTGTTCTTCGTAGTAAACTTCATGTACTCTGAACATTCGTATGTAGTGTGCAAGTGTAGCGTCCTGCTTAGGAGAGGGAGCGGACTGCCTCCAGCCAGCGCCCGTCCGTTCACTAGCAAAACCCTTTAGCGAAGGTATTTTGCACTTTCTTATGTACAAAATTGGTAGAAACCTCTGTTTGCTTTGTATCATTTACAGACTCCTTTTGTTTCGGTAAATGAACTGTGTATAAAATGCAGTCGGAACTGTTTTTAGAAAGTATTTTTAATTTCAGCAAGTTTGGTTACTTGTTGCATGAGGATTAACACAGCTGACTTTTTGTGTCAGTGCAATGTACATTTCCTTTGTCCTGTCCGTAACTCGTAGCCCCTAGGTAAGCGGCCGTTCCTTTGTACAGCATCGGCGGTGAGCCGAGGGGAGCCGGCTAAGACTGGAGCGTGGAACTTCCTACTGTCCTGCAGACTTGGACCTCTGGTTTTGGCGGTCCCGTGCCAGGCCTGGCCACTTCCTATCTAGTGTGCAATCTGTGATATCTGAATGTTCATTGTATATTTGTCTCCAATGCAAAAAGGTAGAGTAACACAGTTACGACAATACGTGATTAAATACAATAGTTCAGGTACTGAAGTATTTTTTGCATTTCAAATAAATACCTGCTATTTACCACCAGAAAGCTGCTTCGTGGTTGTTGGAAGGACACGGCGTGTGCCGCAGAGGAAAGGGTTTTCGGGGGGGAGAGGTGACCGAGGAGCAACATGCTTCTCTGTTGTCACAAGGGTTTAATTTCTACCACTCGTGGTTTTGCCTTCGGACCGTGAGTGCTGCCGTCCGCAGCGATGCAGGAGGACACCGTGTGTCCTGGTTTATTCTCCTTTGCTCTGGAAGAGTTGTCAGGGAGCGTGCACCAGACTGGGCTGCACCAGTACAGAGGAGGCGGCTGGAGAACCCTTCGGGTCGTGTCGGACAGGGACAGTGGCAGAGGAGAAAGTGCCAAATCAAAGTTCAATAATCTTCTCCAAGAAGAGAGCGAGAGCAGAGCTTGATCTTTCCTGGTACCAAACAGCCTGAGAGTCACCCAATGTTGCAGTGTTTTACNCAGCGTGTACCAGGCTGGGCTGCACCAGTACAGAGGAGGCGGCTGGAGAACCCTTTGGGTCGTGTCGGACAGGGACAGTGGCAGAGGAGAAAGTGCCAAATCAAAGTTCAATAATCTTCTCCAAGAAGAGAGCGAGAGCAGAGCTTGATCTTTCCTGGTACCAAACAGCCTGAGAGTCACCCAATGTTGCAGTGTTTTACTCATTTTTCAGTCCATTTTTTGTACCTTCTCTAAGCTGCTGATGCTAAGGGACGTGGGGCTTTGTGCCTGATGATGTGCCAGCACTGGTGGCCCAACATTTCTTCCCTAACTAAACACTGGGTTTGATGCCACTGGCCCTGATGTGTTTCTTGGCTGATGAGAACCAGAACAGACATCATGTTCCTGGTGTTGGGCAGGAAGTGAATTCTTTGGTCTTCATGAACTTCACTCCCTGTTCTTACTGCATTCAACTAGCTCGCTCTTCTACCAAGAAAAGACTCCTTGCCATAGGTGACTCCCTTCTGAGCGGGGCAGAGGGCCCAGCGTGCCGACCTGACCCAGCTCACAGGCTGCTCTGCTGCCTCCCTGGGGCCCGGGACAGGGTCCTGACAGGAGAACTCCCTGATCTAACCTAACCCTCTGACTATTACCCACTGCTGGACACACAAGCAGGGAGCGACGAGGGTGAGGGGTGAAGCACAAAGTCAATCCAAAGGGGCTTCAGGGCACTGGGACAACTGCTGGAGGGATCGGGAGCACAGGGGGTGTTTTCCTCAGTCCCTTCACTGTGAGGGAAGATCACTGAAAGGAACCAGAAGCCTCCCCAGACTAACTCGTGGCTCACAGACTGCTGTCATCAGTGGGATCTGGGATGGTTTGACCACGGGCAGGTTAACAAGGCCCCAGCCCCGCTGAGGTCAGGTGGAGCTGAGCTGCCTCAGAGGGGGAACAGGATTCTTGCTGGCGAGTTGCTGGGGCTCGTGGAGAGGTCTTTAATCTGTATTCGATGGGGAAGGGGGTGAAGCCGGGCTCAGCAGAGGTGACCCTGGCGGTGCCATGCAGTTGCTGGGGCTTCAATCTACGGCCGAGCTCCAGTGCATCCACACCAGTACACGCAGCATGGGGAACAGGCAGGAGGAGCTGGAAGCCATTGGACCACAGGACAGACGTGACCCACTCACTGTCACTGAGCCGTGGTGGGACAACTCTCATGACTGCAGCGCTGCAGTGGATGGCTACAAGCTCTTCAGAAAGTACAGGCAAGGAAGGTGAGATGGTGGGGTGGCTCTGTGTTGGGGAATGGTTTGATTGCATTGAGGTCAGTGAGGATCATGAGGAGGTTGAGTGTCCGCGGGTGAGGATGAGGGGGAAGGCCAACAGGGCAGATATCCTGCTGGGACTCTGTTAGAGACCACCCAGCCAACATGAAGAGGTGGGTGAGGTGTTCTAAGCAGCTGGCAGAAGTTCTCTAGCCCTTGGTCTCATGGGGGACTTCAACTTACTGGACACCTGCTGGAAATCCAACACAGCAGAGAGCAAACAGTTTGAGAGCTGCCTGGAATGTGCAGAAGACACCCTCCTGACAGAGCTGGTTAGAGAGCCCACCAGGGAGGTGCCTCACAGACCTGCTGTTTATGGAGGTCTGGTGGGAGATGTGGTGGTCAGAGGCCACTTTGGGCTTAGGGACCATGGACTGATTGAGTTCTTGATCCATGGGGCACTAAGAAGATGGGAAAACAAAACCATCACAGTGGACTTCTGGAGGGCAGAGTTTGGCCTCTTCAGGACACTGGTTGAGGGAATCCCTCACTCCTGAAAGATAGGACAGGTCCCCTAGAGGCCTTCTGTGCTGCAGGGCAGACAGGCCAGCAAGAGATGGGACATGGTTTCTCTAACAGTGAAAGTCCAGGTAAAGCTGTGCAGTAATTCCTGCGCGGAGCATGACCAAAACTTCTAAGGAATAAAGGGTTAAACCAGGCTGCCTAGAGCCTGTGGCAGCTCAGATCCAGCCAGTTTCCCAGGCCTGGGGAGAGGGACTGCTCCCTGCCCACGCAGCTTGCCTTCACCGACGTCGGCGGGGTGGGGGGCACTGTGGGGGCACAGAGCGAGGCTTTTGCTCGACAGCAGCGGCAGAAGTCTGGTGCTATCACCCACACGCCAGCTCGGTGCAGCTAAGCCTGGGCGGGGGGGGTGTCAACATGAGCTGCACTTGCGTCAGGAAGAATCTTCCAGTCCTTCGTGGGTGGCAGCGGCTCTGAGCGCCCCACCTGAGAGCAGGGACTGTTGCTCCTCAAGTGTGGCTGCTCTCCTAAGGCCATCCTGACGAATTTGGGCAGGGAACCACCACGGTGCTGCCTGGTGCCTGCCCTCCTCCCGTCCTGCAGCTGTGCGTGAACCAGGGATGCTCATTCCAGGACAAGGGGCAGGCGTGCTGGAAGAGCAAAGCTGTCCAGAGGGCCTCCCAACGCTACCAAGCTCTTCAAATCCCATGTGTGAGCAGTGGTTGCTGTTTGCTCACACTGGGGGCCATGCGCACGTATCCACGAGCTCATCAGGCCAAGCTAATTGGTGGGCAACAAAGGGCAACCAAAATGGACAAAGGACTCTCTTTGGTCCTGGAATGAAGGGCAGGAGCTCAGCACTAGCAGACTGCAGGGACTTCACCGAAGTGAAGGCTGCACCTTCCAAGGGAGAGAGATATCAAAGCAGGTTTGAGTTGAGCTGTAAAAGCAGGAGTAATTAACAGCAACGTTAATCTCAGCGCTACTTCTGTGGGTGAGCTAAGACCTTCAGCTGTTACTTTCTCCTTATCATTTCTTTGAGGATATCTGAGAAACCTCGAATTCATGCAGCAGCCAAAAATGCTTCTTTAACTGAGGAGGCCTCCAAGCTTTGCCCACCATGACACTCCCCCGGATGCTTTCAGAAACAGTTATTCTTTCGATACAGCCTTGGTTCAGAGCGAGAGCTTTCTAGTCTCCTGGAACTGTGAACACGTGAAAACGTGGAGGGCAAACCTCACGACGTGTTGCTCTGGTGCAGCCAAGCATCCGTATGCTGATGGGCACGGAGGGTAGAAGGTGCTTAGCGCTGGGTGCCAACGGCTCGGTGCCTTTGTGCACCAAGCCCCAGCTAGCAGCAGCTTCCCGTGGAGCCAGCTGTCAGCCCAGTGCGGACAGGACCGCAGAGGCACAGCTGGAGGAGCAGAAATGTTTCTGGTAGTTCATAGCGTAGTCGAAGAAGAAGAAAAATCCACTTGCAGTGACACAAGTCTAGAAGCTCACTCTTTATTGAGAGACCTTGTCAGCATTCCAGGACAGACTTATCTGCTCTGCTGTCACTGTGAATGGATGAAGCGACGTTTGAAAACCAAAAAGGCAAAACGGACACCTCTGCAGGTGCACTGGGACCACAGCAAACCCCATCATCTCTGCAGTCTGAAGGCAAATGGTGTCAGGGGTGATGCCATTGCACTTACACCTGCAGAGGGTTACAACAGCCACCCCGACCCAAGTGCTCGGTCTCCTGGCTCCAGAGGACACCCTGCTGCTCTCTCTGCCTTTAGAACTGCAGCTACAGAGCCGGGGAATACGCAGAGTGTTGCTACTGCACCCCGTCGGTTTGTTGGATGAGTGACCCATGGACCTGGCTGTGCCCAAAGGAACTTGAGAAAGATCAGCATCACGCTGATGGTTGGACTCCATGATCTCAAGGGTCTTTTGCAACCTGAATGATTCTGTGCTCTTCCTGTGTTATCCATCCTGTGCTTTTCCCTTGCCTACAGATCGTTACAGCTGGCCACAGCACCTCTGCCAGTCCAGAGAGAAGAGGAGGTCATCTCCCCACGGCAAGCGTTCACAGAGTATCTTTGGTTGGAAGAGACCTTTAAGATCATCAGGCTGGGCCACTGATCCTGTGGAAGTCAATGGAAATCCTGTGGTGACTCAGCAACTCAGTGTTACTGTCCCCCAAGCACGTAAGAAGCAGTAATAGTGCTGAGTTCTCTTCACACCCCCATCCTCAACCACAAACGGTGCTTCACGATCACTGTCTCACCCTGAGCTTTTCGGCCAGAAAGGACCGACTGTGCTGAGGCCGCTATTAAAAGTGACAGTCGGACCTCACTCCTGTTTCAATCTCTTGCGCTGCCTGCACCTTCCAGACACCTGCTCTCCTAGATCAAGGCTACAAGTGACATTTTATTGAGGTCCTTGTACAAAGTGCCAAGCCTCTGTTCTAGGTGGTGGAGAGACCGAGCTGGAAGTCCAGCTGCAGCCTCACTGCCTCTCCTAGTAAATCATCTCTGCGACAACATCAGGCCTCCCCACCCCTGGTGCCTCACATACACCGCTGGTAAAAGCATCGAGCTATCGAGCTGGACCCTTCTGCACCCACAGCCTGTGCTCCTGCAGTGCCTGTCCAGGGAGAGACATCCTGGCCACAGGGGAAATGCTCAGGCAAGACAAGGCTCCTCCTGGGTTCTGGATCCAGGAAAGGACCCTGAAAAAGGCAGGAGAAGCACTTGTTATGGTTTGCCAAGCAGGCCGCCCCGACCGATCAGTTCAAGCTGTAACAACCATAAAAACCTGCAGTCAGGCAACTGCTGCTGTTTGGCCAGTCTGCTCTCATCCTCCAGCTGCACGGAGCCCACTGCTCGGCAAGAAAGGTCTGCGGGTGCCCGAGCTCTGAGGCTGTTTACGGCAGAGGTGCAGGAGGGAGTCCGTTGACTCGCAGCACCTGCTCTTCATTCGCTCCAGTTTTCGTCAGAAGCCCCTGTCTTCAGCCTGCCAGTCTGATCAGAAAGATCAGTGTGCGCTGTCAGGACCGCGCCGAGGGCCTTTGGGATCTCTGCTGGATAGGTGCTCCTGTGCTTTAACTGCTGGCACCTGAACACCTCCCAGCTCCTCACTCACAGCAAGACTGGGGCTGGAAAATAAGAACAATTTCTGGGCTGAGCTACAGACAGTTTCACAGACCAGAAGCGCAGCAGCTCCCGGCCAGTGCTGCCCCACACTCGACGTCCTGACAATGACGCCATACGGTTTGAAGCAGCCCTCTGGCCAGGCTGGGGCAGCTCTCCTGGCTGGGTTCCCTCTGAGAAGACAAAGGGTGTCTTGCCAAACCGGGCTGTGGTTCTGCAAACAAAGCCACGTATCAAGATGGGTGCTGCGAGCTGTGGCCACGCCGCGTGAAAGGGATAAGGGACCCCGCAAGCGGCGTGGTGTAGAGATCAGAGGGGCCAGTTAGAGCCCAGAACCATGGGCAGCTGCACTGGAACCCAAACAGAGCAACTGCTTAAGGAAACCTGGGACCTTCCCAGGGCACTGTGCAAGTGGAACAGAGCTGCGAGCGCTGTTAAAGTCACAGTTCATGATCCGTGGATGTCTGACGGAAGGTGGGACGGGGGGTGATGCAGGAGGCAGACTGGGCAGTCTGCACACCCTGGGTACCTCAGCCACTGGGGAGGGGGGAGCACAGTGTGGTGGGAGATTCAGATAAAGTGAGGCTGTGCCCTGCAGCAGTCTGAGAGACTGTTTTTCCAGGGGACCTCTCCTTTTAGCCAAATCATTTTTACAGGACTCCTCTGTCCCTGCTGTGAACTGTGCCCTCTGGCAGTGGGATTTTCCACACTCCTCCCAACTTGTGCCCCTCTCAGCCTACTGCTGGCCAAGCACGGGTCCTCCACCGCTGCTCAGCCACAGCTAAGCGTGTTACCGACGTTGTTCTCGTCCCAGCTGCCAAGCGCAGCGCTGCACCAGACGCTGGGAAGAAAACCAACTCCATTCCTGCCAGAACTAGGCCCCGCGGTCAGCTGGCCAGGCAGCAATGTGGAGCAGGCCAGCGCTGATGGAGCTGGTCCAAACCCCTGAAAGGCAGCTGAGGCATGTCTGACACTTGATACCAAAGCCACTGCACAGCAACTGCCTCCCGAGAGCCGGAGGCTAATCCTCTCGGTGCCCAGAGTAAGACTGTGGGCTGTGGCTAGCCCTCTGCTAGGAAACTGGCTCCCTGCTTTAGCAAGGTCACCACCTCGGCAGGAGAAGTGCCGTCAGCTGTTCCCACTGCAGTGCAAACCAGTCATAACCACCCTCCTCGAGCGCCTTTCAGAACCGCTGCCAGCTGAGATCTCTCCTCAAGCACTCAGGAGAGGCTGCAGTTTGCCAATTTTGCCACAAATGGCTTTTGGGACTCACCAAACTTGCCACAGGCTGAGGCTCTGCCCTAGCTGGTGCCAACGGAAAGTGCCCCTCTGCTTCAGGTAAGCAAGGCTGAGCCAAGGACCACGGCTAGCAAACGTCCTGACCTCAGGTGAGGCCTGAGCCTCAACCCTAGAGAACAATCTGGGGACAGAGCGGGGGTTACTCCTGTCGATAGAGGACTGGTCAACATCACCACCAGAAGAGAGCTTCGCATACGCTGGCTCGCGAGCTCCCGGCACCTACAGGCTGGGCAAGCACATGCCACGCATCACGGAGCCCAGCCAGTGCTCACTCAACACCGTTCTGTTCTGTTTTTGCAGTGGTGCTGCTGGAAACGCCGGCGAAACAAGCAGCGCTGTGGCAGGCCTGGAAGGAGCCCCGTTCTTCTCCGCCCTGACGGCGGTGCAACAGCTGACTCGAAGGCCACGGGAGCTCTGCACCCAGTGTGGCGGAAGGAGGTCTGACCGAGGCGTGTGGGGACAGACCTTCCCCTGCTGCCGACACGGCGGCCCCTGCAGACTGGCTCCCAGAGCTCTGCCCCTCGCTGGCTGCGGCCTCCCTCCAGAAAGGGAAGTGGCAATGCTTCCTTTCAGTCGAAAACAATGTTCTGGGGGCTGAATATCTGACACCTACTAGAAACAGGACCCCAGACTTAAAAAAAATGGCATTATTAGTGCGCGCTCTCCGTTGGGCATTTTGTAGCTCCCTGTGTACCATGACAAGGCACGAGGGATCACAGCTGCTTGAAAGAAACTTTCAGCAGAGGGCAGGGAATCCTCACACATTTACCAACAAAAACCTCTCCTGTCTTACACGTCCAAACAATCTTGATCAATAAACTCTTTGGTATGAGCTGGGATTTTTTCTAAAACAAAGAAGAAGGGAATTCAAGTGGAGGAGAGACTCTGGATGTCAACAGCGTGCAGTTGTTTCCCTCCTCTGTGCTCCTGTCAGGCATTGGCACACCAAAGTGAAGGCAGTGCAATGGGTTGCTGCATGGTCCACAGAGACCACCCAGGCTTTGGACCCAGTGGAGAAACACTCCCACCTATGCAATGGCACATGGCTCCAGCCTGCTCTGTTTCCTTGGAGCTAGAGGCATCAGCATAAAGCCCTGCAAAACAGCACTGTCTCAGAAAGCTCTTCAGCTACAGCAAATGCCACTGGCATCAGCACCTAAACACTTGTGGAAGTTGTCCCTTACATTTCACCCGCTTCTCCCAGACACACGGGGGTCTGGAGTGGCTGCACCGCAGAGGAAGACACAAACAGGCCCTGTGTCTACCTAAGAACGTTGTGCGTTTGTTCCCCCACACACTGGCAGACAAAGAAGCCAGCACGTGGCTCAAGAGACGCGGGCTCACACAGCTGCTAGGTAGCCACGAGTCCTGCCCAACGGCAGGTGAAAGCCCAGAGCCTTCGCCCGTGTGAAGGCAGCGATGTTCAGAGCTGCCGGGACAGCAGACCCAAAGACACCGCTGCCTCAGCCGGGATAAACACGCAGAGCTAAACGCAACCAGCCGCAAGCAGCAACGGGGAAGGGAAGGAGCAACGACCGTTACGCGCCGAGGGAGCAGCGGCGCCTTCTATAACACTGAGAACAGAAGAGATGGACTAGACACTGAGCCAGCTTATGAACAGACAGATGTGTTCTCCCGTAGCACGTGGTGTCCAGGTCATGGCAGGAAAAGACAGCTGCGGCGGGTCTTCACGCCCACCTCCCGCTGGAGGCAAAGCTGCGGCTGAAGGAGAAGTTGATCTCACCGTTTTTGTACTTGCCCCACGCTCCGAATGGCACTATGACAACGGTGCTGTTGTCTTCAGTGCCAAACTGCATCGCCTGAGAGAAGAAAGAGGTTGTCATCGTCACCATCCTGCCCGGGAGAGGAACAAAGTGCCTGACCCTCTCTCAGACGGCATACCCTCAGGCCCAAGAACTCCTTGCCCATTCCCAGCCCCGATGCCGCATTCTGGTATGCCCCAGAACATTCCGTTGGATAGGCCACCATCCACAGCCCTCTCCTGGTGAGAAACGGGCTCCTTCTGTCTGTGCTGATGACATATTCAGCACAGGAATAAACTGCAGCTCCAGTCACACACAGTTCAGTGGATCATGAGCTGAGCAAGTTAAGAGAAACGGTGCCTGGCAAGGATGTGGCAAGACCCTGGGCAAGAAGGGGGCGAGCTGGTGGGTCTAGTGAATGTCTCTCCCAACACAGTTCAGTTCAGCTGAATGTGTGTTTTCAAAACCAAACCAAGTGGAACGCAACAAGCATTTGGTGCCAAGAGAAGCTGTGGCACTACCTGCTCAGTAACAACGTGGGCAGCTTCAGCAGGGTCGTGGCACTGGTTAATGAAGTCACAGATCTCCTGGCTGTTCACCATGAAGTTAATGCCATCTGTAGTAAGGACCAGGAAGCTGTCATCCGCGTGATGCAGCTGCAATAAAGGCACAGAGTATGCACAACAACAGAGGGAGTGCTGCAGAGCACATTCACCGCCACCTTTCTTCTTTACGCTCTGTGCAAAGCGCTTCTGTGGGGGTGCTGCGTGTTCTCCTGCTTTCTGTGCAGGGATTAACTGGAATCCACAACCTCTTGTCTAGCCAAAGGCTCCCCAAGCACATCCACCAGTCACACAGGCTGCGCTCCCGGGACTGCAGGGCAGCATCTTAACGTGCTTCCACTTCAGGGAAACAGCCCTCTGAATACTTGGATGAGGGATTAGGGTGCACTGTCAGCAGGTTTGCTGATGACACAAAGCTGGCCCCAGCAGACTGTGCTGCCATTCAGCGAGACCTGGACAGGCTGGAGAGCTGGGCAGAGAGAAATTTAATGCAGTGTAGAGCCTTACAAGTGGGCAGGAACAACCCAGTATAGGCTGGGGACTGACCCAGTAAACAAAACGCTGAAACTGAACCTCAAACTGAGGCCTTGGAGGAAGACAAGATAGCACTGTGATTGTCAACCTAAACCAGTCGGGCCTAGTGGGTGGCACTTAATTAGGACCAACTGAATATGACTGTTGGCAGCAAACAGGCTAAGAGCCAAGAGGAGCGGCATCCTGCAGAAGTGAAGGCAACTGTGCTGAATCCCCCTGGGTGATTGTTTTCCCACAACTGCAGAGCTAAGGTGCACGCACCTGCCCTTTGCCCCTCCCTCCCTCTCAAGAATGCAAACCAGTAAGTGTTCTACTTTTATCAGTGGCAGCCCATCCAGATCCCACCTAGTTCTCCCTGGTGTTTTATATCAGCACTAACCTCAAAACAATTCATTTGACCACCAGGCCCAAAGAAAAGAACACCTTTGGTGTTTCAGTAAGGGGTTTTCATGTGCTGGGACAAATGGGGTTTAGCTGATCAAACCAAATGTGGTACCAGGGCCTGCCTTGTCAGCATTAAGCTGAAATGAAATGTTCATCAACCTCACCGCAAATAAAACCCCAGTGCTTGGCCATCAGGTTTCACCTTGGCACACCACCCACATCAAGCAGCTATGAAGCCCTTCACTGTGAGCGCTGCTGACCCTGGTAACCAGCCCTTCTTTTACCTGAACCCTTTTTGTTTCTGGCTGGGCGATCACACCGTGGCTTTTGAGATCCAGATCTCCTATGCTCCGCGTCATCGCGAGTCTGCCATTCACGTGAGGTTGTCCCAGGCTGTTCCAGGCAATGAAGCCACCGCATCTCTTAATCCTGGTCAGAGGCACAAAAGCAAGAAGTGAGTGTAGGTTACTGCTTCACATCACTACCCGCCTCTGTGCGCAGTCTGTCACTGGCTACTGGTGTGGAATGGGGTATGGAGGCCCCAAGCTAGGAGAATGAGGTTTGGCCCCGCTGTCTGAAGGGCGCTGCAGAAGGGATGTGGCTTGGTGGGCTGACGCCAGACTGCGTTTCCTCAGGTCTTGGCTCTGGCTTGGCAGTCTTGAGCCAACCTGAGCCATGTGCTTACAGCTCTGTACCAAGCTCCAGCTACGCTGGCCTTACTGCCAAAGACAGTCTGAGCTCATGTAGGGTTTTCCATATCCCTGGTTCTCTAAACAGAACCAAATGAATTAACTGGAGTTGTGCCACCTTCTACCAGCTCAAACCTGGTCTCATGGCATTACATTCAACGCTCTGCTTTCTTCCAGGCCTAAGCAAGCAGAACACAAAGGCCATCCTGACCACAGCCATGCTCTGCGCTCTGGGAATCCACGTCATCAGGTGACAGGTACCTTTCCTTCTCCTCCTTCCTTTCTGGCGTGTGGTCAGTGGTGAGTTTCATGGCTTTTCCCTTTCGACACAGCAGAGCACGACTGTCTCCCACGCTTGCCACAACCAGCTCAATGCCGTCCCGGAGCAGAGCCACTGTCGCAGTCGTCCCTGCGTTCACCAGAGTTGCTACGAACATCATATCGAAGAGAGAGTTTTAGCACTGCCTCAAAGCATGAGACCTTTAACAACAGTTGCAATTGCTCAAGTGAAGACAGCTTGTGCTCTGCATTTACCAGTAACTGCTTCTAACGTTAAACTAGATCTAATAATGAGAACTACAGCAACCATGCATGCGTGTAGGACTGGGCAGGGAGGGGGAGAGGAGTGCAGAGGATAAGTACTTCTGTGCAACAACACGGCTCCTTGCTAAAAGGGCAAGTAGAATACAAGTGGCTCCGAGGCACAGTGGCTTCCTTTCAGCTTGTAGGAAATAGTTTTTCTGTCCCACTAGCTCACCTCACGTTACAGGGTTTTCATGTCTGTCCCTGAGCACAGTGCCTGCATGGGTAGCTCACCATAAAGCTCTTCCCTTCCTTTAGGTGGTGAAGTGGACACTCGAATAATAGCAATTGTAGGTCCTCACAGTTCATCAGAAGAGAAACAGTAGATTGCTCCTTCGTCTGTGGTGTGCTCCTGTCCCCATCAGTGATTACAATCTCCTCCTGCTTCCCCCAACCTTGCCAAGAGACAAAGGGTTCAGCCAGGAGGCTGCTGGCTGTCTTCAGAAAGGGACACTGCTCCCTTCAGACCCTGTCAGCTTGCCCGAGGTCCCAGCACGAAGATGAAGCTGGATTCTACTTTGCCTTGTGCCTGCAAATCGATGCAGTTGGCTGGCAGGGAGTCTCTGGGCAATGTGCCCTGGGCACTGGTGGGGTCACTTGACAGGGCTGCGCAGTAACTGCCTAGAGAGCAAAACACCCCTCCAGGTGCCTCTTCTTTGTCTCACAGTTGGCAAGGGAGTGAGCTGGGCTGAGCTCAGCGGATTGACCGTTCAGGGACCTGGTTGGATTGACTGTACAAGTAAATTCAAGGGCTTCTCCATTTCCATGTGCTCTGGGAGAAGAAAGAAGTGCTTTAAAGGCAGAACTGCCAGTGTGCCTACTCAGAAATGGGCTGCAGTTTTATCTGCGGCGAAGGAAATGCAGGAACAACTGTCCAGCCTTATGGCTTTTGCTCTTGGAAAAGAGCACTCTCCTTTTACAGGTTTGTAAACCTGTAAATCTTCCCTTCCTGCAAATCACGCAAAGGCAACCGCAGTGTGAGGCGCTGGAAAGAAGGAACTCCTGCTGACTGAAGCCATTACAGTAAAAAAGCACAGACGGGCCACTGCCCAACACACTTGCATTCACAGCCAGTGCAACCCCCCTTGAAAGGCCTTCTGTACACCTTCTGCCTTCTGGGGCTGTCTCTTCTTGGACAGGCTTCACGAGCGAGCCAGCTGGAGAGGGGCTCCAGACTGACTCAGGCACGAGCAGCCTCAGCCGTCTATTCCTCTTGTCACAGGACTAACAGTTTCTGTCTATTGGCCCTGTGTGGAGCTCAGCTACGACCACGTCGGCTGCCACCTCTGGCCCTGCGGCCCCGACTCCAGAGAGGTGGGACAGCCTGAGACAGGACTGTGCAGCTGAAGGGAAGCAATGCCAGCCAGCTCCACCTCTGAGCCTCTGCCAGCTGTGGCACACACGTGCAGCACACCCACCCGCACGCTACAGAAACAACACCGCGAGGCTCTGGGTCTTGGTGATCCCCCTCCTCAACTCCATGAGCTCTCAGCTCCCTGCAAGCACAACAGGGTTGGGAGTAAATGGAAGAACACAGAGCCCTGAAAGAGGCGCTGAGCCTTGTTGTGCAGCGCAAGCAGTGAGCCGATGAACCAAAACCCCCTCACACAACAGATAAAATGAGGCTGGTCTTATTATCTAGAACAGGTAGTGTTACTGCAGCGAGGACTTGCTTTAGCCATACACCTCACCAACACATCCAGCGAGGACGTCAGCTGCGGCCACCCAGGTCAGATCAGACGTGGGCTACGCTACGGCTGCCATGCCATGTGATAGCCGGTGTTATTTTGATGTCAGTAGCTTCTGACTATCCAGGTAAGCACCAACACCCTACTTCTGATCTGAGGCAAGGGCTAGCCCAGGGCAGGCTCACTTTGAGCTGTGTTATGAGACTAAGACGCTAACGCACACCAGCACGATTAGAAATGTTAGTAGAACCAGTAAAATACCTGTTTTAGCCAACAGTTAAAAGAGGTGAAATGAAGACCCTACATGAAGCTACTTCTTCATTTCACAAAAAAAGAAGGATCTCATTTAGACATTAGGATTAATGCAGAAGTAGCACTACTCTCCCATTTCATTCCTTCGTTTTGAAACTCTGCTGACAAACACAAGCAGCATCTGAAAAAGTTCAGCTCACTAGCCATTAATCCTAATTCATAAACGACTGGAAGCACCGGGATGTTTAAGTGAATCTGCAGCTTTCAGTGCAAACCTTCAAAGAGAAGAACCTCCACCACAGAATCGTGAGTGGTACGAAAGAACAAGTGCAGGGCTTGCCAGAAGTTAAGTTTAAGTAAAACTTAACTTCAGTTTTACCCACGTTTATTGGTTCAATCACATTCCCAGAAAAAAGAATGTTGCCCCCACTCTCTTCCAGTTCACGATCAGGCCAGGGGCACGAGAACACGGACACGCTGAGATGATAAGCTTTATGTGACTTCCAGCACAGCTTGAAAATACAGGAATGATGATGGGAACGTGTTTCTCATGTTTGACTACAGCTGCTGCTGTGTTATGTAATAACACCAAGTGCTTTGCATCAACGTAGACACATTGGCTTTAACAGTTACAGAGTTATCTTGTTTTCCTAACGATACCACTATAAAACTAAGATCTTTCAACAGGTTCTTAACACTCACTGAACAACTTTTACTGCAAGTCATCTCAACTAATGTGACAAAGAGGATGTGGGAACCTCCAGCAGCCCAGGCTAGCAACCGCCGGACTCCTTCACCCGGGACAAAATTAAGCAGATCTCTCTTTCCACTGAAGCCCAGCATATCGTGTCCAGGGCCTCCAGTTCTAGAGCTGCTCACCAGGCACAGGGTCTGCCACGAATAACACGCACACAGAGGCAAACAGGAAATTCACTCAGGGATTTTGTTCAAACAAAATAAACCTGCAACACTGGACACGAAAAGCTAAGGGCTGCAGAAGGGAGGAAGCCGTCACCCTGGTCCTTGCCCACGCTGCCTTATGCAGGTGGCATCGGAAGTACGCACACGTGAATTCTTGGACAAGCCAGCCTTGCTGTTGCTGGGGAATCGCTACCGCTCTTGACTTCATGCTAAAACTGTGTGACAAAACACCATTTCAATTTAGCCACAATAAAAGCTACTTACTTCTTTTCCCCTGTAAGTAGCCAATTACCAAATCAACCAAAGGATTTTATGAATGCTTAGGGCCAGCTGTCTGACATATGGCAAGAGTGACCACTCTGAGGAGTATCTTCAGTACAGAACATGGCCCAATGTTTCCTCAAGGCAATGTGTTCACCTTTATGGATCTATTAAGACACAACACAACTAGTGCCAGCTAAAACGGGGCCATCTTATAGGCACTGCATAGAGGCACATTAATATGGGAACATATGCAAAATAAACAGTCTTTTAATACTGTAATTAGTGTCTTCTAACCTGGTCAGGCAATAATCAGGGCCCTTGGATAAAAAGGCTGCAAGTGTAATGTTGCTGGGTTTATGAAATCATTAAGTACAATTTCTGCAGCTCTTCCTTTTCCTCAGCGTTGCAGGTTAACACACTCAAAGAAATAAAAAGCATGTTTACATAACCTAAAAAACCAAAAGCCACTACAATTTAAGTTTAGTGATTTTTAAGTGACTTTTGCCAGTCGCTCGGCGTCACATTCCAGGAGTCCCTTCCGAACACAGACATGTCAGTCAGTACCTGGCTAAGGTTTTTTTAGTAACGTGGCTATTCCAGAAGTGAGTGGCCAGTGTCAGGCTGGAGTTGAATGCACTGAATATGGAGGTTGATGGAAAGACTCCCTGACTAAGGGATCACAGTGAGCAGAAGGACTGCCGTGTAGGACTGCACAAGACCAGGAGAGGGTTTGTCTTACATGTCTCCAGAGACATGCTCAAATTTCCTCCAGCCTGTGACTCACTTCTTCATGTCTGTCTTTGCTGAGCAAAGCTGCTAAGCCTTTACATTTCAGTTGTTGTGGCTAGCTGAAACATCAGAGAATTCTGTCCATCAGTGCTAACAGTCATCCTGTGGACAATAATGTCTTGGTTACTTGTCAGATGGAAGCTGCTTCTTCTGGGTCCTGTAGCTAAGCTCAGTGGCCATTTACAAGGGATTGGATATATTTAAATGCATTTTTAAAGGGCTATCACACACAGCACTTCAAGGCTCAGACACTTCTCTAAGCTGTTACTGATTAGAAAAGATTTGGGTGGAGGACAGGTTATCCCAGATCTGTCTACAGCCAGTTTCTTGTGTTTTTGTGTGGAACAACAGGCACGGGTCACTGCCAGAGGGGATAACTGGACCGGTTTCCACCAGGCCAGTAGAGCACCAGTGAACCGCACACCAAACATAGGGGCAGTGTCTGGAACACATACATATGGATTATTTTTAATTGATTTTTAAAAAATTGTTATTCTATTCACAGGAACTCAGCTATTTACTTTTCATCCATAATTTCAAATGTTCTGCAGTTGTAAAGCAGCCTGCAAAGGGCCATGCCCTTGTAGCCATAGGTGCTTCAGCGATGGTTACACAAGTGTTTTGCCCCTGAAATAGTGCCATAAATGACATGCCAAACAATAGCAATTCAGGTTTGGCTGCAGGGATCTGTCCCAGGACTCATGCCCTTTCAAACACACAGGCACACATTTCCATAGCTGCTCATGTGTTCCCGAAGGCCTGGACAGCCTCAGCTTGCACTGGTTGTTTTTGGCAGGTACAGTGACAGGAATCAATGCTGGCAGAGTCATCTGCTGCAAGCAGATTCAGCTATTATTTTCACATTGTCAGCTACGGTCAGGTTTCAGAAGGACGTCATTCTTGGGGAGCATCCAGCATATCCCAGAAACCCAGCATTTTAAAGAGTTCCACAACACTCTTGACTGTCACATCTAGAATCACAGAATCATTAGGGGTTGGAAGGGACCTGGAAAGATCATAGGATCATAGGATGTTAGGGGTTGGAAGGGACCCAAGAGATCATCGAGTCCAACCCTCCTGCCGGAGCAGGACA